>JXCR01148839.1:176548-212600 GCA_002079205.1 Phalaenopsis hybrid cultivar
AAAGGAGATTAAACCCAATAATGAAAGAAGTTGTTAAAAAATAAATTTTAATATAGTTAGACGTTGTAATTATATATCCTATTTCAGACAGTGCTTGGCTAAGTCCAATTCACTGTGTTTTGTAGAAAGGAGGAGTGACTGTTAAAGAAAATCACAAAAATGAATTAATTCTAATAGGACAAGTTACTGGATGGAGAATTTGTATTGACTATATAAAATTAAATATGGCCACCAGAAAAGATCACTTTCCTTTATCCTTTCTAAACCAAATTTTGTATAGATTGGCTAGAAATAAATATTATTACTTTTAGATGGATATACCAGGTATCATCAAATTCAAATTGCTCTAGAGGATCAAGAGAAAACAATATTTACAAACTCATATGAAACATTTGCTTTTCGTAGAATGTCTTTTGGACTATGCAATGCACCTGAAATATTTCAAAGATGTATGTGTCAATTTTTAGCAATTTTATTGAACATGGAATGGAAGTGTTTATGGATGATTTTTTTTTGTATTTGAAACTTCTTTTGAATTATGTTTAAATAATTTAGAAAAATTTTTGGAAGTATGTGAAAGAATCAACCTAGTACTAAATTGGGAAAAATGTCAATTTATCTTTGCATGAGGTATTGTGCTTGGGCATAAAATTTCTGAAAATGACATGGAAGTAGATCATGCAAAAATTTAAGTTATTGAAAAATTACCACCTCCTACTAATGTTAGAGGGATAAGAAGCTTTCTAGGACATGCTGGTTTCTACAGACGCTACATAAGAAAATTTTCGAAAATAATTAAGCCATTATGCCAACTTTTAGAAAAAGATACAAAATTTGATTTTAATAAGGAATGCATAAAATCATTTGAATTATTGAAAGAAAAATTAATCACTGCACCTATAATAATTCCACATGACTGGGTAAAACCATTCGAAATGATGTGCGATGCTAGTGATTATGCTATTGGGTCTGTTTTAGGACAAAGCCATAACAAAGTTCTTAAAGTAATATATTATGCTAGTAAAACTCTGAATGATGCTAAAATTAACTACACTACTACTAAAAGAGAGTTATTAGCTATTATTTTTGCCTTTGATAAATTTAGACCTTACTTAATTGGAACTAAATCTATAGTGCTTACAGATGATTTTGCTATTAATTACTTGATGCAAAAGAAGGCTGCAAAACCAAAATTAATTATATGGATACTTCTTTTGTAAGATTTTGATTTTGCCGTAGTTGATAGAAAGATAAATGATAATCAAATAGCTAATCATTTGTTTAAACTTGAAAGAGAAATATTAACTAATTTTTCGAATGAAATTTTAGAAAATTTCCCTGATGAAAAATTATATAGTATTGATGAAATGAGTGTACTCTGGTATGTTGATATAGTAAACTTTATTGTAAGTGATATCTTACCACCTGATTTTAAAAATCTAGTACTAAAGAAATTCATTTATATTCAAAATTCTATTTTTGGGATGACCCGTACTTTTATAAACAATGTACAGATCTAATTATTAGAAGATGTGTGCCTTATGAGGAAACTCAACAGATAATAGAAAGATGTCATGATTCTGAATTTGGAGGACATTTTGGAATAAATAGAACTGCATATAAGATTTTGCAAGCCGGATTTTATTGGCCTACTCTTTTTAGAGATTTTAATAAATATATTAAAACATGCGATCGATGTCAACGAGTAGGAATCATTTCTAGAAGAAATAAAATGCCTCTAAACTACACATTAGAAGTTGAAATTTTTTATGTGTGGGGTTTAGATTTTATGGGACCATTTATGCCTTCATTTAAAAATTTATATATATTACTTGCTGATGATTATATGTTCAAATGGATTGAAGCTATTGTTGTACCCAGATGTGATGCTTGGAGTGTTTCTAACTTTTTAATTAAAAATATTTTTACAAGATATGGAATGCCGACAGTAATTATTACTGATGGAAGATCTCATTTTAGGAATAAGAGAATCAAAAAATTGATTAAGAAATATGATATTATGCATAGATTCACTACTGCTTGTCATCCTCAGACTAGCGGTCTAGTAGAGATATGAAATTGTGAAATTAAATGAATTTTAGAAAAACCTATAAATCCTTATAAATTAGATTGGTATGCTAGATTAGATACTGCAGTATATGCATACAAAATTTCTTATAAAACTCCTATAAGAATGTCCCCATATAGACTTTTTTTTGGAAAAAACATGCCACTTACTAGTAGAATTGGATCATAAAGTATTTTGGGCTATTAAGGAATTTAATTTTAATCTAAAAGATGCTGGTGAGGAAATATTATTGCAACTCAATGAACTTGGGGAGATTAGAAATGAAGCATATGATAATGCAAAAATATATAAAGAGAAAATGAAAATATTGCATGATCAGAAGATTATTAAAAAGAAGTTTGAACATGGACAAGAAGTTTTATTATATAATACAAGATTGAGATTATTTTCAAGAAAATTGAAATTTAGATGGTTAGGTCCACTTAAAGTGACTAAAGTCTATCATTATGGAACTGTTGTTATTAAAGACCCTAACACTGGAAAGATATTTAAAGTTAATGGGATTTGATTGTAACATTACTATGAAGGGAACATACCATAATTTAAAGAAGCTTTAATGTTAAGTCAAACCAACAAATCAAATGGTACGTCGGGCTAACGACGTTAAACTAAGCTCTTCATGGGTGGTAACCCATTTAAAAAATATATATATATGTATTACTATTTTGTTTGATAATTGTTTTATATATTAGGACATCATAACCCTACACATTTTTATATAATATAAATTAAGATAAATATTGGTATTAGAAGAAAATTTAAAATTGAATTGAAAAAAAAATGAAAAGTCATGATTTTGGCCACTGACGTCGACGACGCCAGCATGAGCGTTGACGACGCCCGCTAACTTGACTATAGCACCGACAACGCCATCGAGAGCGTCAACAGCGCTGATAGCAGTTTGACAGTTCAGGACAAATTTTGGTGGACTTTGGCGGGATTTTGCTCCGTAAGAACTGCCGTGAGGTGTTTTTAAAGTCCTAAAAACTGCCTTGGACGACTAGAAACTCCCTATTTTCAAATTCCATGGCTTCCAATTCTGGAAATACTTCCAGGTATAGACTTTTTAATAGAAGAAAGTTTATCAATTTTGAAGCGCAGAGATTATACTACAAAGTTATTACGAAGAAGAGTTTGATCAAGGAAAGAGGCTGTGTCAATCATGGATTGATTAATCTAAGTTCTCCAATTGATAAAATCATTGTACAAAGACGATGAGAAGTTTTGTGCTACACTAGCGTTGCAATTGTTGTACTAGTGGTGAAGGAATTCTATGCCAACTTACATGGAATTACCCAAGGAGTAGTCTACGTATGAGGTAAGGTTGTACCATTTACTCCAGTGTGAATTAATGAGTTTTATATGATAGAAAATGTTCCAAACTGTCATTATACAAATTTTATCCCAACGAGAGATTTGATGCAAGATGTCTATAATTATCTGACAGAAGAAAGTGATATTTGAGAAATGCGAGATAAGGGATATGTTAGTTTCTTTGCTTCATCACTTAATCCAATATGGAAGCAGTGGCTTTTCATCATGCAAACTCCCTACTATGAAGATTAGTGGAGTCACCAAAGAAAGTGCTATTTTAAATTATTGCATTCAAATGGAGAAATTTATTGATGTAGGATCTATCATTTTTAAATCTGTTATGGGTATTATTATGAATGGGCCAATTTATGGACTTGGACACCCTTTTTCAATTTTCCTATTTTGCAGTCAATCTCAAGTTCAATATGAAAATTGGGAAAAATTTTATTACCTTGGGAGCCCATGATTCCTATTGATGATAATTATGTTGGGAATGGAAATGGAGCATTAGATACTATCTTGGATCATTCATCACATGCTTCAACTCAATTGATCCCACCAACAGTTGGAAGTTCACTTACTTTATAAGAGAAATTGAAGAAAATTGAAAGAGAACTTCAGCTTATTACGAATGCAATAGGAAATCTTAAGTACCTTTTCAATCACCTAGATTGGAGGATGAAGGAGAATTTTGATCATACTGGAACAATTGAAGCAAGATTGGTTCGAATGTTTAAGGAAAATGGATGGATCGAAGAAAATTTGACTGATCAATTCCCGTACCTACCCTTCTACAATTTTTATGTTCATTACCAGTCTATGGGAGATATCATAGGAGGAGAAAACACTGAAGATGAGGCAAATTGAAGAATTTAGTCTCTCTACTAGTTTAAAATATTTATGTATTTAATGTAATTATGTGGATTTGATTTAGTTGGCTTTGCTTTAGAGTTATAAAATTTGATTGAGTGTATAATTTTGTGTTAGTGTTTAGTGTTGTGGCTTGATTTTGACATTGATTTATAATTTAGTTTGTTATATGAGAGTAAAAGTGTGATTAAAAAAATGTATTTGTAAAAAAGTGTACTTTTATATATAAAAGTTAGTTTGTTGTTGTTTTCGAAAATGATTATCATGAAAATATTTCTTTGTGAATTATTTTTAGATAAAAATTTGTGTTTAAAAATACTAAAAAGACTTTGGAGAAAATTGAAAAGAAATTGAAAATAAAAAAAAATAAAAAAATAAAATTTTTAGGCCTTCAGCGCCAACAACGCTGGCATGGGCGTCGATGGCGCCGTCGACCCGAGAATAGCCTAAACCCCTTAAAATCATGATTTGCACAGTAAAACGCCATTTTTACCCTTTGAGTCACCTTCAACCTCAGGTTTTTGCACCTAGGGCTAACATTTGCACGGATTTAGGGTGATTTCAAGGCAAAGGAACTTTGGATTTCATCTTCTTTAGGTAAGAGCTACACTTTAAACTAAAAATTTTAGATCTTCACTAAGGATTTATCTCACATTATCGAGATAAAAAAATTTTGGAATTTTTTAAGGGATTTTAAGAAAAACCTTTGATGAGGAACTCTTACTTAGTAGATTTTAGTTTAAAGCATTTTACATTGTGATTTTTAAAATTTTAAGAATTTATTCGAAATTTTATCAAATTTTCTTAGATTTACCGAGGCCCTGAGAATGAACAAAGGAAAAAAGAAAAGTAGATTAAGATGAACATAAATTTATCAGTTTCAGGGCTAGTGCTCAATTTAATAGTCTACTTGAAAACAAAAAAGTAATTATGGATCGTGGTTTTAAAAATCTGGGTTGAAAAGTCGAGCAATTGATCAATGCTCGGTAGTGGGAAAATTTCTATCATTTTACTGTTAAGGCTATTATTGTTGTAGTGATGGAGTTCTACGCCAATTTCACAGAGGCTTCTGATAATTTTGTTTTTNTGTGGTTTTAAAAATCTGGGTTAAAAAGTTGAGCAATTGATCAATGCTCGGTAGTGGGAAAATTTCTGTCATTTTACAGTTAAGGCTATTATTGTTGTAGTGATGGAGTTCTACGCCAATTTCACAGAGGCTTCTGATAATTTTGTTTTTGTTCGTGGGAAAATGGTGGAGTTTACCCCAAGTAAGATTAATGAATTTTATCAGTTAGAAGATGTGTACAGTTGCTAGTATAAATCATTTTCTGCTACGAATGAGGCCTTGGATGAGGTTATTTCTTTTCTTACTGATGGAAGAGGAACGTGAAAAGTGAAAAATGGAGTTAAGGTAAACTTTCCTCTTTCTATGCTTAATGTAGTATCTAAGGCTTGACACTAATTTATTTGTAGAAGAATGATACCCACAAAGCATCATCGTGAGGTGACCAAGAATAAAACCATCTTGAACTATTGTATCCAGCATATGGTGAGGGTAAATGTAGGCTCTATATTTATATTAACACTATATCTATTGCTTTGGAAGAGACCACTGGTGGATTGACACACCCTGCCCTGATCTTCACACTCTGTGAACAGGCAGGAGTTGATTTTAGACTTGAGGAAAAGAGGATTGAGACTCTAAAACCTATTGGACCTACTAATTAAAATACATATTAATCTCAATTTGATTGGAGGTCTGGAATTAAGACAAGAGATATTCCTTCTACTTCGAGGAACCCTACTTCAACTGACCCTACTCTTCGAGAACTATTGGACCAGATGATGATCCAATATGGAGATATCTTGAGAATGAATCATAGAATGGAAAACATTGAGGCCAAAAATGCTCACACTGATGATTTGATTCGACAAAAGTTCAAATATGATGCTTCTTATGATGATGCAATGTTGAGATACATGAAGGGTGATCACTCAGTTGAGTTTCATACTCACCCTCTCTTTACTCCATATCAGCAGCAAAATTTGAATGTGGAAAAAGAACAAGAAGATGATAATTGGTGATTTGTAGGTTGATCTTTCTTTTAGTTTATGTTTGATTGTATTTTGTTATTTTAGTATTTTTTTTTGTTATATTTTTTAGACCATTTGTTGTTAGATGGTGAGTCTCTGTTTTATTGTGTTATGAACTGTAGAATTACAAAACTGTTTGTTATTTGAAATTCAGTTTAGTTCTGTTGTTAGTTTTAGTATTTTGTTAAATGTTTTGTAATTAACTCTTTCTTAGCAGATTTTATATGTATTATGTGCAATTTAATATTTTAAGTCTTGTAGCTTTTCATATTAGCACCTGCAATATTTCAGAGTTAAGTTTAAAAAATCAGAACCTTCAACAGGAAAGTCTTTCCTTTATGTATTTAATGTTTTCTTTCACCCTTTATTTTTTTCAATTCTTCATGCTAAATCTTTTAAAAATTTAAGTTTGGGGAGGAAAGAAAAATTCCTTTTTAAAGAAAGAAACTTAATTTTATTTTTCCTCACTTAGCAATATTTTCAAAATTTTTAAATAACATGACATTTAGTATTAGAGGTTAACTTTAGATAACTATATTTATGTTTTTAAATATACAGTAAACTTAAGTAAAAATTTTCAATAATGAAGGTTAATTTTAGAGAGTAAGATATTTGGTTTAAGAGAATAAGACAATGTTTTTCTATTTTAAGTAAAGAAATTTGTATTTTTGAAGCATTAAAAATCTTAAAGATTCATGTAAGAAGAAAAGAATTAAACTTTATGAAATCTTTAAGCTATACAAATTTGTTAAGTGAAGAATGGTGAAAAGTTTTTAACTTTAAGAAGAGGATAGTGAAGTTCGAAATCATTAAAGGCTATCCAGATATAGTAATCCTCACATAAATAAAAAAGAACGAAAAGAAAAGAAAAGAAAAGAAAAGAAAAGAAAAAGCATTGAAAAGAATCCTGAAAAGAAAAGAAATGAAATAAATAATATAGGGAGAAGCTTGAGGAGATGCCTAATTAAAAATTGGCTTCACTTGAATCAACTTATAGAGGAAGGCTTAACTACATTTTTTAAACTTAAATTTGAGTACTAACTTATTTAATAGTAAAGTTTCATGAAGTTCTTTTTCATATGAATACTCTAAGTGACTTTAATATGACAATTTACAATTTTCTTGAAAAGAATGGAGAATCAGAAATCTTAGACTTGATTGTTGGATATTCTTGTACCTTTAGTATCAACTGGAGTTGTTTTGAATTTTTCTTAAGTTATGTTATTGTATTTAGTGGACTAAAATAAGGAACTATAGAAGTTAAATTTGTTACCATAAGTCATTTTATTTATGTAGTAGAGCAGTTACTGAAGGACAAGTAACATGTAAGTTTGGGGGATTTTGTTACACCAAAAATATATGCATTTTTAGAATCATATTTTTTACTCATTTTTGAAGATATTGCACTTTAATGGAAGGTATTTTTATGTTTTCTTACAGGTTGTTGATTTTTAGGACTTGAAGTAAAAAGGAAGCAAAAAAGTATGGAATTTGGAGTTAAAATGGCATTTTCCAAGAAATACTCAGCGTAGATGGTGCAGACTTACAGAACGGCTGATGGATTTTACTCAGCAATATTAAATACGGGACATTGGCACCGACGGTGCCAGAATGGGCGCTGACGGTGCCAATTTCGGTTCAGACCCTATTTCTAGAAGATTCAACAAATTTAGATGCTTTTTGAAGGGTTTTTGGATGCACCTATTCGAGAACCGATTGTAGGCTCTATTTGGGGCCGAAATTGATTAGAAAAGGCGCTCCTCTTCATTCTAACTTGCTCATATACACCACACCTCGCCTCCATAGACTTTTTCCATCTTCATTACACCACCATTCAAGAGTTTATTAGTGATTTATCCTTAAGGGTTCAGAGTTTTGTGGAGATATTAAGTGTGAATTCTTCTCTAAGTGTGTTGGAGAAGGAGAATAGTGAGAGATTTCTTCTTCATACATTTTCTAGGAGAGGGTACAAGGGATTTCCTTTGAGAAAGAGTTTTAGATAAGTGTTGTTTGTTTATTAGTATTGTATGAACTTTCTTTAATAAATGAAATTTATGTTTTGTCGTATCTTACTCATGAAGTCTGAGTAGTTTTCTTTATCTTTCTCCCTACTCTGAGATATAATAAAATGAAGAGATAATATGGGTTTGACAATATTAAAATATAAAATAAATTGTGATGATTTTTCAACTCCGTACATAATTTACTTTTCTATCTGGCCAATTGAATTGTTAAAATGTGTTGTGAAACATATGATCCGGGAAATGGAGTNAGATAATTTTTCAACTCCGTACATAATTTACTTTTCTATCTCGCCAATTGATATGTCAAAATGTGTTGTGAAACATATGATCCGGGAAATGGAGTATGAGTTCTACAACAGAGTGAGGACATTTGATTTAATGAAGGAGTATTTCGTTCATGGAATTAAGTGAAAATAAATCGAGAAATATTCATTGATTGGGTGTAGAATTGGAGATCTTTGGGTGACAGACTAAAATCCCCAATTTAGTCTTAGTGTTTAAAAACTAAAGCAAGAGTTAGCCTTTAGGTGAANGAAGTGAAAATAAATCGGGAAATATTCACTGATTGGGTGTAGAATTGGAGATCTTTAGGTGACAGACTAAAATCCCCAATTTAGTCTTAGTGTTTAAAAACTAAAGCAAGAGTTAGCCTTTAGGTGAAGGGAAGTGGGTGCTCTGGAGTGGGAGCTAGTATCCTCCTAGCCTAGCCACAGATTTAGGAACTAAACTTGGGATTAGCCAATGATTTTCTATAACACTGTATCAGGGTAGAGAATTAAAATTGCTCATATTTGGCATAATACATATTAAAACAATTTATCTCATCTCATTTTACCAAAATCTCATTGTAGTGGTAAATATGCTTTTTCACATAAGAAATATTTATCACATAAAGATAGTTTAATAGTTTAATAAATACTGTTTAAACTTTGCATTTCAATTTTGCTAGTAGTTAAATAATTTAGTTTTGATTGCAGCTTACACATTTAAAATTAGTGAAAGTAATTTCGTTTGATTTCTGTGAATTTTCTAGTTAATTTATCATTTCAAATTTAAATCTTCCCGATGGGAAAAATATTCGGGGTTTAAATAGAAAGTCATTTATTACTTAATAACAATACGTACACTTGCATAAACTCCCAAGATTAATTGCTTAAATTTTGTAATAATAAATATTGCATCAATCTTTTGGCACCGTTACATAGAGGAGTCAAACTTATATAAATTTTACACAACTATATTTTACCGGGATCAATAACACAACAAAATATGATTTATATTAAACTTCAAGTTTTTACAATAAAACACAATTTAAATAAAAATACAAATAATTATCTTTAGACCTCTCCCCAAGCAAATCCTTTGAAGTTCCTTCGATAAATGCTTTCTTAAATGAACACAAAATAATAGACGAGACTCTTACACATAGACCCAAGAGGGCCTCACACCACTCTCTAAAGGCTCTTACAAAAGGCTAAAATTTGTAGACTCTACACCAATAAGACCCTTTTTCGGTCAGTCAATGGCTCTTTTAAAGAAAGCTCTGAAAATACTTAAGAGCCACTTCGACACCTTTCCAAAATTTGTCCAAATTCAATGTCAAAAGTTAATAACTGATTTACGCGCCTGGACGCCAACTTTCTAGAAGTCCATTTTAACTACCTGGCTCCTAGGCGCTAAATCCCAATGTTTTCGTTTGTTTTTCTCTTTTTTATTTTAGAAGGAGTCGTCAGCTTCTCGATCGTCGTATACTTCCCCCATTCAAATAATTCTCCCTTCCGAATCAGATCAATGATTCAAAGAGGAGAGGAACCAAATAAAAAAAGGGACATACGAAAAAGTGACAAACAAGAGAAAACACAAAACGTGGAGAGCCTATGTGTGGTAAACCTCGCAAGGATAGGTTATGAGTGTCCGCCCAAAAAAGATCGGGCAAAGGCACCTTAAACTGATATCCGCGAAAAAAATACCTACGTAGACTACCCAAAACCAGAGAGTCAGGTGTAGGTGCCTGTTCTGGGGTCAAGAGCACTCCTAAAGGGACGTATCCCACTTGGTTAATTACATCTTGGGGGGTACCAAAGAATACTCTCGATAAAAGGAGTTTCGCTTGGATTATCGTGAACCTGGGGCAATACGTACTCAAAGGAAGGTTATTCCATGTGGGAACAATCCCGATGCTTCAAAGCTCATGCTAAGCCATCAAGCAGAGAGCGAGTATCTCACATCCATAATGGGTAGCGGCTCATTAGCACATGAGGCCCACGAAATAACCTAAATCATATTGACAGGGATATCCCAACATGTCAAAGCACATCCGGGACATAAGGGCAGAGGACAAATCATCGTATCCCAAATGGGCGGCAGCTCATCGGCATCAGGTCCTCAAGGTGATATCAACGAAGTCAAGGAGCGACAGGGATCAAAGGGACTCAACAAAAAGGATGGTAGAGTGATCCTAAAAGGTAGAGGTAATTGGGTCGGCGTACCACAGACCCGTCATCCACAGTTACTAGGACCCTAAGTCTACCTGGTCGTGAAGGTAGTCGACCCAACAATTCCTGAGATCCCCGGTCTTCAATCAATGAATTGCGTCGTCCACGGGAACCTTGGTAGCCCTAAGGTCAAAGGAACGAAAATCTATCCTATGACTAAAAGTTGGAGCTTCAAGAGGCGTGACTTATTTCTGCCAAAGTGGCAAGGATGCCTAAGGAAGGAAAAGAAAATGGAGGTTCAGCTACAAAGCTGGAAACACACCAAACAAAATGACTTACACCCTATCTGGGTCATCGAGCCTTCTAACACCCTAGGCGCACCAGACAACCACCTATAAAGAGGTATGCTGGGCAAGTCAGGATGGAGAAGCACGGGGACTCCTCCTCGATATATGCAAATATGATGTAGTTATCTAGAGCGGTCCTTAAGTATTGTGGAGGCCCTATTAATATAAGCAGGAAAGTAAATGTGAAAGTTTTTAAATCCTGAATATTTTAATCCTAAATTTTAATTATCTTGAATATTTTATTTAGGATTTTGTAAAAAATTACAATTTTAGGGTCCTTAATGAGCCTAGATTATATCGTGAAATCTTAGATAAACCACAAAAAGAACAAGGAAAATGCATGCAAGTGCAAACATACAATATGATGCAAAAAAAATCAAAACAAGTCAAATCAAAATAATAAACAGGTCGGTGCCGCTGGGTAGGCAACATATCCCAGAAAAGAAAGGGGCGGTCGGACTCCGCATATACATGTCCGGTCCTAATTCTATACATTAATATAAAATGTAGAATGAAGATATGGGGCACGAGCATCTGCTCCTGGTCCCCTCCATGCGGTTCCCACACCAAACGCCTCGGAACCCGCGCCCGTATCTTATTTCTGCTACATGACTCTCCTGGACTCTAACAGTACATAGGAAAATAAAAGACTCAATCCTGCATGAAAATAAGTGTCAGCGGGAAGCTAACATGCAAACAACGTATCATGAGTCATGCCTTAAAAGTGGGGGAGATAATAGCACAAGCAAGCAAAAAGGTCAAAAATCATTACTTGCTCCCCCATAGCGGTACCTGTGTGTGTGCATATAAAAAAACATGAATCCCTGTAGAAAAACGCCTAACACACTACCATACAAATGTAGCTTGCAGTCACACCACAAGCACAATGCAAAAGAAAGATATCTGACTAGGGTAACCAAACCAGCAAAGAAAAATAGTCAGGCATCAAAAAGACTACCTAGCACCCTAAATCCTAGCCTAGCACATCATCTAACGAAAAGTGCGTTAGTCTATAGTATGACTTTGACGGGGTCGTCATATTGGCCCCTCCCAAGGATTGGAAGGATCTAAAGGGTGTCACAAAGAGAGGTGACACGAGTTAGATCTATTAAATCTTTAGTACAGTCATACTCGTATCAATCCAGATGACTTAACTCGCATTGCTCACTGGGATCAACCCAGCAAGAAATGCTCGTTAAGGCATCGCGACCAACACGGGGTCACTCTCCTAACGAGTCTGACTTGCTATCCATGCAAACATGCTAATGCAAATGCAATCAGTCATGTGACAGAAGTGATGAGTGTACCGTGAGGCAGTGACTCAGGAAAAGGTGGGCATGCCCTGGAGGCAGCGGCCCGAACAAATAGTGTGCCGTAGTGGCAGCGACCCAAGGAGTAGGTGTGTCGTAGAGGCAGCAACCTAAAGAAAGGTGTACCATAGCGGCAGTGACCAAAAGTGATGGGCGTGCCGTGGAGGCAGTGGCCCCAAAGAAAGATGTATCGTAGCAGTAGTGACCAAAAGTGATGTGCGTATCGTGGCGACAGGGGCCCGAAAGATGGGTGTGTCGTGGAAACAGTGACCCAAAGAAAGTTGTGCCGAGGCGGCAGTGACCCAGAGAANTGATTCTCACTAGGGAGAATCACCCAAGTGCAAATGCAAATGCAAACGCAAATTTAAACACATATGGTGTGACATGCAATGCAAAAGCAGACAAAAATGCAGGTGATCGGTCGACCGAGCCGTGGTGGTCGGTTGAACCAAAGTGATACGCTCACCAAGACAGAGCGCCCTATTGGAGCGAAGTGAAATGCTCGCTGGTCCGGGGCGGCTGGTCGGAGCAAAGTGAGAGGCTCACGGGGCCGGGGCGGCCGGTTGGAGTTAAGTGAAATGCTCGCCGGGCAGGGGCAGCTGGTCGGAGCAAAGTGAGAGGCTCACCAGGTCGGGGCGGCCGGTTGGAGCTAAGTGAAATGCTCACCGTGCCGGGGCGATCGGTTGGAGCTAAGTGAAATGCTCTCCGAGCCGGGGCGGCCGATCGGAGCTAAGTAAGATGCTCGCTGCCCGGGGTGGCCAGTAGGAGCGAAGTGAAATGCAACATGCATCAAGCAAAAAAAATGCAATATATTGAGAACCAACATGCAGATAGCAAACCGGGCTTGTACTAACGACCTCACCTGGGAGACTTAAGGTTTAGTCCCTTGGATGTGCGGCACCACTGCCTCTTGCTTTGGTGAGGAAATGTGGGGAATTTCTCCCCGGATCTCCGAGGGGGAAACTCTCCACGGTGTCGCGAAATAGGATAGCTACAAAGCTTTCCCTATTTTGCGAACTCCTCCAGACTTTGCAAAGCGAGCCAGCTACAAAGCTTCTCTCGCTTTGCGAAGTCCGACCTCCCAACTTCTCCAAGTAAAGTAGGGGAATCCAAAGCAAGGGGAGTGAGGGACTCCGACCCATCGGGACTTGTGCTAAGGTTTGCAACAAGAGGGGAGACACTCGGTTCTACGGGGGTATTTGGCCACGTACAGGAAGTCCAAACCTAAAGGTTAGCTCTAGAAAATTCAACGATCCATCACGCAAGCACGTCGTAGCGTCGACCCACGTCGGTGCACGCACCCCGTGTGGGCAATCAAACCCACACACCTAGACTCCACTATCCCTAAGGCTGGCTAGGAGGTAGAAAGTCTCACCACCGTGACAGTTGTAAATGCATTTCTTTGCTCACTCCAAGCTCGTCGACGTCCAATCTATGATCCAGTGTGTCTCGTAGGGCGTTCATGAGACAACAAAAAGATGGGGGAGGCAATGAGGGCAAGAGGTATGCGAAGTATATGAAAATAAGCATCAAATCATATGAAAATGAGCCCGAAACATATACCTTTGTAGGAGGGTCGCTTGATAACGGTGGAAGAAGGAAACCCACGGGGACGCAGGAGGGATCTAGGCGTCGAAGGGGGCCGTCGAGGGGAAGCTTTGAACGAGAGAGGAGACTAGCGAGGGAGGAGCTGAAGTCACCAGCGGCTGAAGGAGAAGCTCAGCATGTGGCCGCCTGCGTCAGGCTTCGCCGGCGAGACCGGCCGAAGGTAGGAGAGAGACCCTCTCTCTCTTTCTCTCTCTATCGGAGGGGGAGGCGAGGGGCTCAGCTCTGGTCGCCTGAAGAGGGAGAGCCGACGGCAAAGCCGACAGCGAGACCGGCGGAGAAGATCCGGCGAGGGAGGCGGCGAGAATCCAGGCGAGGGAGCTTNTAAGTGTCAGCGGGAAGCTAACATGCAAACAACGTATCATGAGTCATGCCTTAAAAGTGGGGGAGATAATAGCACAAGCAAGCAAAAAGGTCAAAAATCATTACTTGCTCCCCCATAGCGGTACCTGTGTGTGTGCATATAAAAAAACATGAATCCCTGTAGAAAAACGCCTAACACACTACCATACAAATGTAGCTTGCAGTCACACCACAAGCACAATGCAAAAGAAAGATATCTGACTAGGGTAACCAAACCAGCAAAGAAAAATAGTCAGGCATCAAAAAGACTACCTAGCACCCTAAATCCTAGCCTAGCACATCATCTAACGAAAAGTGCGTTAGTCTATAGTATGACTTTGACGGGGTCGTCATATTGGCCCCTCCCAAGGATTGGAAGGATCTAAAGGGTGTCACAAAGAGAGGTGACACGAGTTAGATCTATTAAATCTTTAGTACAGTCATACTCGTATCAATCCAGATGACTTAACTCGCATTGCTCACTGGGATCAACCCAGCAAGAAATGCTCGTTAAGGCATCGCGACCAACACGGGGTCACTCTCCTAACGAGTCTGACTTGCTATCCATGCAAACATGCTAATGCAAATGCAATCAGTCATGTGACAGAAGTGATGAGTGTACCGTGAGGCAGTGACTCAGGAAAAGGTGGGCATGCCCTGGAGGCAGCGGCCCGAACAAATAGTGTGCCGTAGTGGCAGCGACCCAAGGAGTAGGTGTGTCGTAGAGGCAGCAACCTAAAGAAAGGTGTACCATAGCGGCAGTGACCAAAAGTGATGGGCGTGCCGTGGAGGCAGTGGCCCCAAAGAAAGATGTATCGTAGCAGTAGTGACCAAAAGTGATGTGCGTATCGTGGCGACAGGGGCCCGAAAGATGGGTGTGTCGTGGAAACAGTGACCCAAAGAAAGTTGTGCCGAGGCGGCAGTGACCCAGAGAAAATGGTGATTCTCACTAGGGAGAATCACCCAAGTGCAAATGCAAATGCAAACGCAAATGCAAACACATATGGTGTGACATTCAATGCAAAAGCAGACAAAAATGCAGGTTATCGGTCGACCGGGCCGTGGTGGTCGGTCGAACCAAAGTGATACGCTCACCAAGCCAGAGCGCCATATCGGAGCGAAGTGAAATGCTCGCTGGGCCGGGGCGGCTGGTCGGAGCAAAGTGAGAGGCTCACGGGGCCGGGGCGGCCGGTTGGAGTTAAGTGAAATGCTCGCCGGGCCGGGGCGGCTGGTCGGAGCAAAGTGAGAGGCTCATCGGGCCGGGGCGGCCGGTTGGAGCTAAGTGAAATGCTCGCCGGGNAATTTAGTCTTAGTGTTTAAAAACTAAAGCAAGAGTTAGCCTTTAGGTGAAGGGAAGTGGGAGCTCTGGAGTGGGAGCTAGTATCCTCTTAGCCTAGCCACAGATTTAGGAACTAAATCTGGGATTAGCCAATGATTTTCTATAACACTGTATCAGGGTAGAGAATTAAAACTGCTCATATTTGGGATAATACATATTAAAACAATTTATCTCATCTCATTTTACCAAAATCTCATTGTAGTGGGAAATATGCTTTTTCACATAAGAAATATTTATCACATAAAGATAGTTTAATAGTTTAATAAATACTGTTTAAACTTTGCATTTTAGTTTTGCTAGTAGTTAAATAATTTAGTTTTGATTGCATCTTACACATTTAAAATTAGTGAAAGTAATTTCATTTGATTTCTGTGAATTTTCTAGTTAATTTATCATTTCAAATTTAAATCTTCCCGATGGGATCAATATTCGGGGCTTAAATAAAAAGTCATTTATTACTTGATAACGATACGTACACTTGCATAAAATCCCAAGATTAATTGCTTAAATTTCTTAATAATAAATATTGCATCAATCTTTTGGCACCGTTACATAGAGGAGTCAAACTTATATAAATTTTACACAANCCAAAATCACACGTGACGCGCCACATAATATTTTTTGCCCCGATCGGATTCGTTCGACGTGTCAAATGCCGACCGACCCTCACATAAGTGAAAGCCAAAGCCTAACAAAATGACTCTGGCTACGTGCCCCTCAACATGTGCCAAAAAGGTCTCGGGCGGGTGTCTGAATTATCGGACGTCACGAACAGACCGTAAACTATCTTGAGTCATGCAGGTGGACACCCTACACTCATGACATAAAAAATTGATGCCAACAACCGGTGCCTAGGTGCTAGGCCAATTTTGGCCATCTTGCTCAATTTGACTTCTTTTAGCTGCAACTTTTTATCCTCTTTTTCTTTAAATCTATCTTTTGAACCTGTAACCAGAAACACACAAAATACCTTCCATTAAAGTGCAATATCCTTAAGAAATGAGTATAAATTACATATGTAAAAGTAACTTATTTTAAAGTGCGTCAGTGGCATAGTGGGGTGATATGTTAGGAATGCATTTTCTAAAGTGATCACTTTCATTATCATAAAGACATAGAAAGTGGCACCCCTACACTATCTCGGAACACCTAGGAACCATGTCTTTGTTTTGTGCTTTAATGCCACATTAAAGTGCATATGCACTGGCTATCTAAGTGATTGGTGCTCCAACATCAGACCTCAACACATANTGCTCACCGGGCCAGGGCGGTCGGTTGGAGCTAAGTGAAATGCTCGCCGAGCCGGGGCGGCCGATCGGAGCTAAGTAAGATGCTCGCTGCCCGAGGTGGCCAGTCAGAGTGAAGTGAAATGCAACATGCATCAAGAAAAAAAATGCAATATATTGAGAACCAAAATGCAGATAGCAAACCGGACTTGTGCTAACGACCTCACCTGGGAGACTTAAGGTTTAGACCCTTGGATGTGCGGCACCGCCGCCTCTTGCTTTGGTGAGGAAATATGGGGAATTTCTCCCCNCTTGGATGTGCGGCACCGCCGCCTCTTGCTTTGGTGAGGAAATGTGGGGAATTTCTCCCCAGATCTCCGAGGGGGAAACTCTCCATGGTGTCGCAAAATAGGATAGCTACAAAGCTTTCCCTATTTTGCAAACTCTTCCAGACTTTGCAAAGCGAGCCAGCTACAAAGCTTCTCTCGCTTTGCCAAGTCCGACCTCCCAACTTCTCCAAGTAAAGCTGGGGAATCCAAAGCAAGGGGAGTGAGGGACTCTGACCCATCGGGACTTGTGCTAAGGTTCGCAACAAGAGGGGAGACACTCGGCTCTACGGGGGTATTTGGTCACGTACAGGAAGTCCAAACCTAAAGGTTGGCTCTAGAAAATTCAATTATCCATCACGCAAGCACGCCGTCGCCTCGACCCACGTCGGTGCACGCACCCCGTGTGGGCAATTGAACCCACACGCCTAGACTCTACTATCCCTAAGGCTGGCTAGGATGTATAAAGTCTCACCACCGTGACAGTTGTAAACACATTTCTTTGCTCGCTCCAAGCTCACCGACGTCCAATCTATGCTCCAGTGTGTCTCGTAGGGCGTTCATGAGAAAATAAAAAGATGGGGGAGGCAATGAGGGCAAGAGGTATGCAAAGTATATGAAAATAAGCATCAAATCATATGAAAATGAGCCTGAAACATATACCTTCGTAGGAGGGTCGCTTGATAACGGTGGAAGAAGGAAACCCACGGGGACGCAAGCGGGATCTAGGCGTCGAAGGGGGCCTTCGAGGGGAAGCTTTGAACCAGAGAGGAGACCAGCGAGCGAGGAGCTGAAGTTACCAGCGGCTGAAGGAGAAGCTCAGCATGTGGCCGCCTACGTCAGGCTTCGCTGGCGGGATAGGCCGAAGGTAGGAGAGAGACCCTCTCTCTCTTTCTCTCTCTATCGGAGGGGGAGGCGAGGGGCTCAACTCTGGTTGCCTGAAGAGGGAGGGCCGACGACAAAGCCGACAGCGACACCGACGGCGAGGATCCGGCAAGGGAGGCGGCGAGAATCCAGGCGAGGGAGCTTGGGCTAGCCTCACGAGAGAGAAGATCCAGAGCTCGGGCAGGTCGGCTGGAGGTTTTGGTTGGCCTGCCGAGGGTAGATCTGACGATGGCGAGGAGCTCCGGCCGGCGAGCAGGGCGTGAAGTTCGGTAGTCCGGCGGCTAGGGTTCGGTCGCGAGGGTGACGGCGCTCTGTCACGTGCGANATGCCACTTTACTATGCGTTTTCTCACATTTTCCCTCACATTCAATAGATCCATTCCTACCTAATGACCAAATATAAGAGGACAATAAGGAGAAGAAGGAGTGATATAAAGAGAGGAAGAAGGAGATGAGGAGAAGAAATAAGAAGCATTTTGTTTTCCTAGCTTATAGGTGAGGTCACCTCAACAATTCTATTCAATTTTCTTTCCTATTTTATTATTTTCTTCTACTTCTTTATTTTTCAATCCAATTTTGTTATTTATATACCCTATCTTTTTTGCTACATAGAGCCCAAAACTAAGTATTGTTAGAAGAAAGCTTTCTTTGATACCAAGAAATTCTTTAGCGTGAAAATCAAAGAAAGTATATTAACTTTTAGGTTTCAAATAAGTTAGTTCCAGAGATGGGGTTTATTTAACCCAGTGGTAGAGTGGAAGGTATAAAAACAAAGAGATAATGGAAGATGTTATGAAACTAGGGTGGGAGTGATTCCCATAATGAGCGGACGTTTTGCTAATCTATAAAATCAAGAGGGGGAGAAGGTATTTGTGAGAAGGAAGAAGGTAGATTTTTTCTACAAAAATTAATTCACTCTTTGATCTACCTAATATTGCAGAGAATTTTTATTCTAATTTTATGCCTTTTGATTATGAAGTAGATGGAATCCTAGATATTCTAATAGATAATTTTGGTATTTGGAGGATCCATGATGATATAAAGATTAATATCCAAGGCTTTAACTTGAACGCTGACTCTGAAGTTTGACATTATTTTATTTCTGCCAAACTTCTGCCCTCCACAAAATTCTTTGAGGTGATGAGAGATGGAGTTATTTTGAATAATTTTATGATGAGGTATAAGTCCATATATGTAGGAACTATGATCAACAATTCTATCTATAAAATCCTTAAGTGTGGGACTATTACTAGACAGGGACATCCTTCAGTGATTTTTGTTGTTTATTTGAAGGCAAGAGTTAGAATTGAGAATATAAAAGAACAAGTGAAATTTCTTAAACCCATTTCAAAGAAAAATATTAGGACTTATAATAGGATTTTCTTTGAGAGAGGCGAGAGTTCATTTAGACCTACTCCTCAGCCCCAACCCACTGCTTCCATTGCCCCGATCTTAAAGCTTCTTAATACTCTTTTCAAGGAATCTATTATTATGTAATAGGAATTATATCATCTTGCTGAGCAATCTCACCACTATGTTGAGCAATACAAGCTCCGTTATGACTGTCTTACCTACTATCACACCATGGATGAGGATGTGCATTGATGCAAGTAGTGGAACATGGAGCCAGATCATGTAGTCTAACCTACTGGTCCCGATTTTCTCTATAGATGGATGTAAAATTCAATGTATGCAATTAATTTCCTTAATAGATATTCTTAATTTACAATAAAGCCAAAAACTTGATCCAAAAAAAAAAGCTAGGTAAATCTTTCACTATGAAGCAAATAAGAATGTCGCTATAATATTTCAATATGGGATACTACGAAAGTATGCGTAATGTTATCAAGTAATATATAACTTTTTGATTAAGTCTTGAATATCAATCCCAAATGGAGGACTAATTTAACATAATAAAATTTATGTAGAAATATATTCTTACTTAAACTTAAGATGCTAAAACAGGAATGAAAGTTCGATTCTTTTTGTAATTTTTTGTAATTGAAAATAAAGTAAGCAACTAATTAACTTAACTAAATTACTTGCAAGTTAAGGCAATATTAATAAACTATCTTTTTACTTATCATAAATCAGTGAAAAATAAGGAAATTCTATTGTGGAAGTATGCTAAATGTGATGTGCCAAATAGGAGCAATAATATTCTTTACCCTTATTAGAGATGTTATAAAGAACATTGGCTAATCTTNCATCCTTAAGTGTGGGACTATTACTAGACGGGGACATCCTTCAGTGATTTTTGTTGTTTATTTGAAGGCAAGAGTTAGAATTGAGAATATTAAAGAACAAGTGAAATTTCTTAAACCCATTTCAAAGAAAAATATTAGGACTTATAATAGGATTTTCTTTGAGAGAGGCGAGAGTTCATTTAGACCTACTCCTCAGCCCCAACCCACTGCTTCCATTGCCCCGATCTTAAAGCTCCTTAATACTCTTTTCAAGGAGTCTTTTATTATGTAATAGGAATTATATCATCTTGCTGAGCAATCTCACCACTTTGTTGAGCAATACAAGCTCCGTTATGACTGTCTTACCTACTACCACACCATGGATGAGGAGATGCATTGATGCAACTAGTGAAACATGGAGCCAGATCATGTAGTCTAACCTACTGATCCCGATTTTCTCTATAGATGGATGTAAAATTCAATGTATGCAATTAATTTCCTTAATAGATATTCTTAATTTACAACAAAGCCAAAAACTTGATCCAAAAAAAAAGCTAGGTAAATCTTTCACTATGAAGCAAATAAGAATGCAGCTATAATATTTCAATATGGGATACTACGAAAGTATGCGTAATGTTATCAAGTAATATATAACTTTTTGATTAAGTCTTGAATATGAATCCCAAATGGAGGACTAATTTAAGATAACAAAATTTATGTAGAAATATATTCTTAATTAAACTTAAGATGCTAAAATAGGAATGAAAGTTCGATTCTTTTTGTAATTTTTTGTAATTGAAAATAAAGTAAGCAACTAATTAACTTAACTAAATTACTTGCAAGTTAAGGCAATATTAATAAACTATCTTTTTACTTATCATAAATCAGTGAAAAATAAGGAAATTCTATTGTGGAAGTATGCTAAATGTGATGTGCGAAATAGGAGCAATAATATTCTTTACCCTTGTTAGAGATGTTATAAAGAACATTGGCTAATCTTTAGTTTTAATAGTCTTGAAAACTAGCTAAGCAAGAAAGANCCGAGTCATGCAGGTGGACACCCTACACTCATGACATAAAAAATTGATGCCAATAACCGGGTCCTAGGCGCTAGGCCAATTTTGGCCATCTTGCTCAATTTGACTTCTTTTAGCTGCAACTTTTTATCCTTTTTTTCTTTAAATCTATCATTTGAACCTGTAACCAAAAACACACAAAATACCTTCCATTAAAGTGCAATATCCTTAAGAAATGAGTATAAATTACATATGTAAAAGTAACTTATTTTAAAGTGCGTCAGTGGCATAGTGAGGTGATATGTTAGGAATGCATTTTCTAAAGTGATCACTTTCATTATCATCTAGAGAGTTAGGCACCATAAGACATAGAAAGTGGCACCCCTACACTATCTTGGAACACCTAGGAACCATGTCTTTGTTTTGTGCTTCAATGCCACATTAAAGTGCATATGCACTGGCTATCTAAGTGATTGGTGCTCCAACATCAGACCTCAACGCATAGGTCAATGTGCTAACACATTGCCCATTCCTAGATATATTTTGGTACCTATGCACGACCCCTTCAATGCCTAGGCCACATGCCACTTTACTATGCGTTTTCTCACATTTTCCCTCACATTCAATAGATCCATTCCTACCTAGTGACCAAATATAAGAGGACAATAAGGAGAAGAAGGAGTGATATAAAGAGAGGAAGAAGGAGATGAGGAGAAGAAATAAGAAGCATTTTGTTTTCCTAGCTTATAGGTGAGGTCACCTCAACAATTCTATTCAATTTTCTTTCCTATTTTATTATTTTCTTCTACTTCTTTATTTTTCAATCCAATTTTTTATTTTTATACCCTATCTTTTTTGCTACATAGAGCCCAAAACTAAGTATTGTTAGAAGAAAGCTTTCAGAGATGGGGTTTATTTAACCCAGTGGTAGAGTGGAAGGTATAAAAACAAAGAGATAATAGAAGATGTTATGAAACTAGGGTGGGAGTGATTCCCATTATGAGCGAACTTTTTGCTAATCTATAAAATCAAGAGGGGGAGAAGGTATTTGTGAGAAGGAAGAAGGTAGATTTTTTCTACAANAAAATCAATGTGTGATTCCAACCAATTGTTGACTGAGACAATACCATCTCTGATCTTACATGTTTTCACAACAGGTATTAATATTATAATTGGTCAAATCAAGAAGTAAATGAAGTGCAATGTTTCAAGTCATCACAGCGTCTTCCAACATTGAAGTCGAATACTTCACACAAATTCATTTTAAATANGAAATCAATGTGTGATTCCAACCAATTGTTGACTGAGACAATACCATCTCTGATCTTATATGTTTTCACAACAGGTACTAATATCTTAATTGGTCAAATCAAGAAGTAAATGAATTGCAATGTTTCAAGTCATCACAGCGTCTTCCAACATTGAAGTCGAATACTTCACACAAATTCATTTTAAATATTTACCACTTATCATTTTAAGAAAAAAGATACATAAAACTACTTAGAAATCATGGAGAAAACACAACTATACATGAGTTTAAAAGTAGAAATCTTGTATATAAACAAGAAATCTAAATTAAAACCAAGTGTAGACACAAAGATAAACACTTATCTCAAATTTTCTCCACAAAATGTGTTGAAGTTCCTTTGAATTCTCTTCCTTCTCTCACAATAAAAACTAAAACTCAAAATAAAAAAATAAAGTAAAGGTAGTCGGCGACAGCGAAAGCGATGTGCGGCGGCGGCGGCAGTGGGTTATAAAATTTGATGGATGGCTGGCTTCTTTCCAGGCTTTGATGATCCAAGTCTTCTTTAATAAAAATCCAAAAGGTGCCTTGGTGTCTCTTAAAAAATGTGTCTCNGTTGATGGATGGCTGGCTTCTATCCAGGCTTTGATGATCCAAGTATTCTTTAATAAAAATCCAAAAGGTGCCTTGGTGTCTCTTAAAAAATGTGTCTCCTTTCAATGAATCTTCTAGAAGTTGCCACCGCAAAAGCCAATTGAATGAATTTTTGTGTCCATGGGCTATTTCCCACGTTTTTATCACGGGTTGCTTCAAACACCTCTTTAAAAATCCGCTCAAATTAAATAATTTATAAAGTAACTATTTCTGGCACTTAAGCATGGGATACTTGGTGCTTAGGTGTGTAGCCTCTAGCGCTTAAGCGCCCCAGTTCATTTTTGCACTTTTGTTTATTTTTGCTCCAAATTTGACCCTTATTCGCTTCTTTTAACATTATCCATACATTTGATTGTAATTGAAANGTACTTGGTGCTTAGGCGTGTAGCCTCTAGCGCTTAGGCGCCCTAGTTCATTTTTGCACTTTTCTTTATTTTTGCTCCAAATTTGACCCTTATTCGCTTCTTTTAACATTATCCATACATTTGATTGTAATTGAAAGAAAAATACACAAATACTTTTCATTAAAGCGCAATATCTCTAATACAGGTATAAAAATGTGTATAAAAATACTATATATTTTAGGTGTATCAAAATCCCCCAAACTTAAGATGTTACTTATCCTCATGTGATCTTTCAATCATTAAAAACTAACATAAAAAGATAATGTATATGAGATTATTTAGGAGTTACTTAATTTTGATGTAGAATTATAGTAGTCTAATTTAAAAAAATATCATTAAATGAGACCAACTTAAAGTTTAGAAATTTTTAATGTTAAGAAATATGAAAATATGAGTTTATACTAATTAGAAATATTATAGATTTTCCAAATATAGAGTTTAGGCATTTTATCATCTCCACTTAAAAATTTTTATTAAGCATAATTTTAATTACTATATTATATTCTTAAACTTAAGAGTTTCTCGAATTTTATATTTTAAAAAGATTAGATGTGAAACAAATTTTTGATTAGGCACTAATCCTCAAGCTTCTCATCCCTTTTTCAACTTTTTCTTTTTCTTTTTTATTTTTCATTTTTTTTCTTTTTTCTCTCCTTTTTTTCTCATTTTTAGGCATGGATTACTATATCTGGATAGGCATTTAATGGTTTTGAATTTCACTCTTCCTTTCCTAAAGCAAAGAGTTCAAATTTTTTTCACTTAAAGACATAATAATAGTTTTGAAAATTAAATTCAATAAAAGAAGTTTAAGTTTTGAAAATGAAAATTCTAAATTTCTAAATTTTTTAAAAATACAAATTTTTCCTACTAAAGATAGTTACACAATACTTAGCATTTTCCACACTAAAAAAATTTTAACTTTAAGTTTTTCTTCATTACTATAAATTTTAACTAAATTCTCATATTCATTTCTAAAATCAAAATTTTACTTCGCTAATATAACTTCTTATATATAATCATTTTTCATATTAAAATCAAATTTATTTGAAATACTTTTGAGAACAAATAAACTTTTATGTTTTTTTAAAATTTGTTATCCCCTCAAACTTAAATTTTTAATAGAAATAAAACATTTTAGCATCATATAGAAATTAGCAGGAATGAAAACTAACTATAACATGCTTGTAGGAATTTTTATATCCTAAATATGCAAGTACAAAAATTAAAAATAGGAGTAAAAATTTAGTTGATTAAATTTTAATTTTCTTAAAATACAAAGATTCATCAGACTTCTATGTGGTGGAGTATAACATAAAAGCAAATAAACACACTAAGAAAATACATGACTGCAACATAAAGAAAAAAAGCTGGTAGTTGCTTACCTCACTTTTGGTTAAGGTTTAGTTTTCCCTCNTATCATTAAATGACACCAACTTAAAGTTTAGAAATTTTTAATGTTAAGAAATATGAAAAATATGAGTTTCTAACTAATTAGAAATATTATAGATTTTCCAAATATAGAGTTTAGGCATTTTATCATCTCGACTTAAAAATTTTTATTAAGCATAATTTTACTCACTATATTGTATCCTTAAACTTAAGAGTTTCTCGAATTTTATATTTTAAAAAGATTAGATGTGAAACCAATTTTTGATTAGGCACTAATCCTCAAGCTTCTCATCCCTTTTTCAACTTTTTCTTTTTCTTTTTTATTTTTCATTTTTTTTTCTTTTTCTCTCCTTTTTTTCTCCCTTTTAGGCATGGATTACTATATCTGGATAGGCCTTTAATGGTTTTGAATTTCACTCTTCCTTTCCTAAAGCAAAGAGTTCATATTTTTTTTCACTTAAATACATAATAATAGTTTTGAAAATTAAATTCAATAAAAGAAATTTAAGTTTTGAAAATGAAAATTCTAAATTTCTAAATTTTTCAAAAATACAAATTTTTCCTACTAAAGATAGTTACACAATACTTAGCATTTTCCACACTAAAAAAAATTTTAACTTTAAGTTTTTCTTCATTACTATAAATTTTAACTAAATTCTCATACTCATTTCTAAAATCAAAATTTTACTTCGCTAATATAACTTCTTATATATAATTATTTTTCATATTAAAATCAAATTTATTTGAAATACTTTTGAGAAAAAATAAACTTTTATGTTTTTTTAAAATTTTTTTATCCCCTCAAACTTAAATTTTTAATAGAAATAAAACATTTTAGCATCAAATATAAATAAGCAGGAATGAAAACTAACCATAACATGCTTGTAGGAATTTTTATATCCTAAATATGCAAGTACAAAAATTAAAAATAGGAGTAAAAATTTAATTGATTAAATTTTAATTTTCTTAAAATACAAAGATTCAACAGACTTTTATGTGGTGGAGTATAACATAAAAGCAAATAAACACACTAAGAAAATGCATGACTGCAACATAAAGAAAAAAAGCTGGTAGTTGCTTACCTCACTTTTGGTTAAGGTTTAGTTTTCCCTCTTTAGTAGCCTAGGGTCTAGCCATAGGAATTTCTTATTGACTACTCCTAGAAAACTAGAAAGGGATCCCTCACCATTAGAAACTCTAAACTCATTTTTGCTCAACTTGAAGTTCCACATATTGGTTGTAACCTCTAGCACTTAGTAGGTGGAGTTAGTATGGAGGATCTCAAGGAGAGTCCCCATAGGACTGTTTGAGCNGGGATCCCTCACCATTAGAAACTCTAAACTCATTTTTGCTCAACTTGAAGTTCCACATATTGGTTCTAACCTCTAGCACTTAGTAGGTGGAGTCAGTATGGAGGATCTCAAGGAGAGTCCCCATAGGACTATTTGAGATTAGGGCTGACTCTGGGTTTTGGTCTGGAACTAGTTCACTCACTTACACTCACTATCGCCTATACCCACTCACAACCCTAAAACCCATATTTGTTGACTTTGATCCCTTAATCTTTTTGGAGACTCAAGTAGACGATACCCTAGACCCACTATCCCTAGGTTAGGGTTTAGTTAAGACCAGTGCATAGAGGACCCAAATGGGGATTTCATTGGTCCATAGCTCATACATAGTGGTTGGCACCCCAATTCTATCAAAATATTCAACTTGGGATTTCACCCTAAATCCACCCAAATTACCTAAATGCCCTCGAAACCTTAAATTTAGCCAAAATTCCCAAATTCACCCAAAATACCAAAATTTATTTAAAAATCATTTCAAACCATTTTAAAATATCCAAATTGCCCAAATTCACTCAAAAATTCCAAAATTAACAAAATACCCTCAAATTTGCCAAAATTACAGAAATACCCTTGGCACCCCAAAACTTTCCCAAAACATCAAAATCACTTCAAATGTTTCCAAAACAAATTTTGANAGGATTTCATTGGTCCATAGCTCATACACAGTGGTTGGCACCCCAATTCTACCAAAATATTCAACTTGGGATTTCACCCTAAATCCACCCAAATTACCTAAATGCCCTCGAAACCTTAAATTTAGCCAAAATTCCCAAATTCACCCAAAATACCAAAATTTATTTAAAAATCATTTCAAACCATTTTAGAATATCCAAATTGCCCAAATTCACTCAAAAATTCCAAATTAACAAAATACCCTCAAATTTGCCAAAATTACAAAAATACCCTTGGCACCCCAAAACTTTCCCAAAACATCAAAATCACTTCAAATGTTTCCAAAACAAATTTTGACCCTTCAATGGAACCCAATTGGACCAATTTGACCACTTTGACCAAAACCCCCAAATTGCCTTTAAAGGCCCAATTTACCCAAATTCACTTCAAATGTTCATCAATTTGGCCCCAATTATATTAAATTTCAATCCTAAACTCAAATTCATCTTTCATATGATCAATACAAACCAAATCCAAGCCTAATTGACCCATTCTTTGAGCTNCTTTACCCAAATTCACTTCAAATGTTCATCAATTTGGCCCCAATTACATTAAATTTCAATCCTGAACTCAAATTAATCTTTCATATGATCAATACAAACCAAATCCAAGCCTAATTGACCCATTCTTTGAGCTAAATTTTGATCCAAGTCAAAACCCCCAATTTTGACGATATGACCCATCTCATCCAATTAAACCCATAAGCCCACACAATTGCCTCAATTTAAATCCTAAATTCTTCTTAACACTCCTACACATCAAATTTGACCCTCAATTGGCCTTGGTAAAGCCTCAGTTTTACCCAATTTCAACCCACATTCAAAATCCCCAAAGTGTCCCCAAATTGTCTGTCCCCAAATTCCACCAAATTGAATACCCAAACCCCAAAATTGACTCCCAATTGATGTTGAAAACTCTTCACGACATTNGATCCAAGTCAAAACCCCCAATTTTGACTGTCTGACCCAATCTCATCCAATTAAACCCATATGCCCACACAATTGCCTCAATTTGAATCCTAAATTCTTCCTAACACTCCTACACATCAAATTTGACCCTCAATTGGCCTTGGTAAAGCCTCAATTTTACCCAATTTCAACCCACATTCAAAATCTCCAAAGTGTCCCCAAATTGTCCGTCCCTAAAATTCCACCAAATTGAATACCCAAACCCCAAAATTGACTCCCAATTGATGTTGAAAACTCTTCACGACATTCTTATAGACCATTTTCATTCATTAATTTGGACCTAACCCAACCCTAGCCCAACCTAGACTCAAGTCTAACCCAACACCCTAAATTGACTAAAATCCCAAAATCCTTCAAATTGAGCTTCCAATAGAACTCAAAATTACTATAATCCTTCACAAAAAAACCTTCTTGACAATCATCTACACAATGTTGATCAATCAATTGAACTCTCATGGCTAGCCTAATCCAGGCCCAACTTCTAGCCATTTTGACCCAAATTGAACCCATGCACTTAAATTGACTTAACCATGCCCAACCCACCAAATTAATGACACCAAAACCACCAATTACACCCTTTGGACCAAGCTAAACCATCCTAAACCAACCCAAGCAAGATATGGACCAATGGGTCCCTAAATGAAGGGATTTATTACCATTTTTTAGCCATAATCAAAATATCTTCCACATCATTACTTGCCATTAGGGGTAAATTATGATTAAGCCTCCCCCTGGCTCACCTGACCTTCTAGCAACCACCCCTGACCCTTTCGGTCATCCTAGTGGCCAAAAAAACCTAAAACTGAGAGCCACCCTTCCTAATTTAAACCCAAAAGAACCCATCCAAGCTGCCAAACCCTGATTAGCCCTTAGCACCTTGAAGTTTTCCACCCCAGCTCCACATTGCACCCAATTGGAAGCCATGGCAGCCACCCTAGTCTGTTTTTCTTAGACTTCTACTCCATGGCTTCAAATAAGGCAATCAAAATTTCCTTGAGAAAGCTATATTGAATTGCTCCCAGAGCTCCTCCAAGACTCCTTAACCCCTTTGCAACCATCCTTTGGCCATTTCCTTCATCACTTGAGCTCAATTTTTGAGCTCAAAATCAGGGCAAATTTTGGCCATCCTCAAAACTCCCCAAATTCCAATTTGATTTGCTCTTAAGGTTCACCAGAGTAAGAGAGCCAGATCCCCATCAAAACCCCCCTCTATTGAGCCCTCTAACCCATCACTAGACTAAGGCCGCTCCACCCTATGATCAAAATCCTACTTGGAGCTTTCACCAGAAAAAATAAATTCATCCAGAAGGTTTGCCAGACTCCATTGAAGCTTCCACAAACACCCAATTGAGGCCTCACCTCTTCGAAAAAGGTATAGCTCACTAACCCTAATTTTGAGCTCGGTTTGGTCTTTTGTGAAGAGAACTTGCATTTCATAGCAATGTAACCATATAGATGTACTCGTCTTGAGTAGATGAAGGTATAGGAACAAACCCGAAGTGATTTGGTTGAGTTTAGGCTGAGATCTTAGGGTAAAGTTTCACGGTTCACAGGTTCTAGCTATCGGGGATGATGATAGAGAGCCGTCTAATCAAGCGTGTATTAAACAGATGGACGAGATTGAGTCGAACCAACTATTGATGCGTGAATAGCGAGCAAAATCAGATGGTGGTGCCCAACCAGAAGCGGACTTGTGCGCAGTTTGGAGCTGACAAGGATGACGCGGCGCATGTGTGGGACGAAAAGAAAATTTTGATATTTCTTAATTAAAAAAATAACATATCTTTAAAAATTCATAACTTTTCATAGAAAAATACTAATAATAAAAGAAAAATACCCTCTTGCTTAGTGAATAAAGGAGAATAATGTGAACTAAAAAAAAAATTATTTTGTTATTCCCTGATTTTTAATGAATTAAATACCTTTTGTGGTATTTCAATTCTCCATGACTAAGTAATATTCACCATAGCTTGAAATTTTGAGGGTTCATTCCTCATGATAGAGGCCATGTCTTTTGATTTTTCCAAGGTCAGATGACATCTCTATGCTTCTAGCCCTAATTTTCAAGCTAAGGTGACTATTTTTAATATTTTAATTATATAAATCAAAATATCATTTGTAAAATTATGAGAATAATTTTAGTAGGTTTCCTATGGGTAAAGAAGTCTAGGAAAAATATCATGATTCTTTGAATTATCATGTAAATTTCTATACTTAATTAAATATGAATATGTCATGTTATCTTNAAATCATCTACACAATGTTGATCAATCAATTGAACTCTCATGGCTAGCCTAATCCAGGTCCAACTTCTAGCCATTTTGACCCAAATTGAACCCATGCACTTAAATTGACTTAACCATGCCCAACCCACCAAATTAATGACACCAAAACCACCAATTACACCCTTTGGACCAAGCTAAACCATCCTAAACCCACCCAAGCAAGATATGGACCAATGGGTCCCTAAATGAAGGGATTTATTACCATTTTTGAGCCATAATCAAAATATCTTCCACATCATTACTTGCCATTAGGGGTAAATTATGATTAAGCCTCCCCCTGGCTCACCTGACCTTCTAGCAACCACCCCTGACCCTTTTGGTCATCCTAGTGGCCAAAAAAACCTAAAATTGAGAGCCACCCTTCCTAATTTAAACCCAAAAGAACCCATCCAAGCTGCCAAACCCTGATTGGCCCTTAGCACCTTGAAGTTTTCCACCCCAGCTCCACATTGCACCCAATTGGAAGCCATGACAGCCACCCTAGTTTGTTTTTCTTAGACTTCTACTCCATGGCTTCAAATAAGGCAATCAAAATTTCCTTGAGAAAGCTATATTGAATTGCTTCCAGAGCTCCTCCAAGACTCCTTAACCCCTTTGCAACCATACTTTGGCCATTTCCTTCATCACTTGAGCTCAATTTTTGAGCTCAAAATCAGGGCAAATTTTGGCCATCCTCAAAACTCCCAAAATTCCAATTTGATTTGCTCTTCAGCTTCACCAGAGTAAGAGAGCCAGATCCCCATCAAAACCCTCCTCTATTGAGCCCTCTAACCCATCACTAGACTAAGGCCGCTCCACACTATGATCAAAATCCTACCTGGAGCTTTCACCAGAAAAAATAAATTCATCCAAAAGGTTTGGCAGACTCCACTGAAGCTTCCAGAAGCACCCAATCGAGGCCTCGCCTCTTGGGCAAAGTTATAGCTCACTAACCCTAATTTTGAGCTCGGTTTGGTCTTTTTTGAAGAGAACTTGCATTTCATAGCAATGTAACCATATAGATGTACTCGTCTTGAGTAGATGAAGGTGTAGGAACAAACCCGAAGTGATTTGGTTGAGTTTGGGCTGAGATCATAGGGTAAAGTTTCACGGTTCACGGGTTCTAGCTATCGGGGATGATGATAGAGAGCCGTCTGATCAAGCGTGTATTAAACAGATGGACGAGATTGAGTCGAACCAACTATTGATGCGTGAACAGCGAGCAAACTCAGATGGTGGTGCCCAACCAGAAGCGGACTTGTGCGCAATTTGGAGCTGATAAGGATGACGCGGCGCATGTGTGGGACGAAAAGAAAATTTCGATATTTCTTAATTAAAAAAATAACATATCTTTAAAAATTCATAACTTTTCATAGAAAAATACTAACAATAAAAGAAAAATACCCTCTTGCTTAGTGAATAAAGGAGAATAATGTGAACTAAAAAAAAATTATTTTGTTATTCCCTGATTTTTAATGAATTAAATACCTTTTGTGGTATTTCAATTCTCCATGACTAAGTAATACTCACCATAGCTTGAAATTTTGAGGGTTCATTCCTCATAATAGAGGCCATGTCTTTTGATTTTTCCAAGGTCAGATGACATCTCTATGCTTCTAGCCCTAAATTTAAAGCTAAAGTGACTATTTTTAATATTTTAATTATATAAATCAAAATATCATTTGTAAAATTATGAGAATAATTTTAGTAGGTTTCCTATGGGTAAAGAAGTCTAGGAAAAATATCATGATTCTTTGAATTATCATGTAAATTTCTATACTTAATTAAATATGAATATGTCATGTTATCTTTTGTAAACTGTATACTTATCAAAAATCAACAAAATTAATCCCACAATGTTCATAAAAATCATGTTTATTCACTGTAAAAATTTGAAAATTATTTGATTAAGTTCATGTNGTGTTATCTTTTGTAAATTGTATACTTATCAAAAATCAACAAAATTAATCCCATAATGTTCATAAAAATCATGTTTATTCACTGTAAAAATTTGAAAATTATTTGATTAAGTTCATGTATTAAAAAGGATTCCCTAAGGAACCTTGTATTTTTGTACAAAAATAATTATAATAACTTAAATACACTTGGGAAAATTATAAAAGGTGGTTTTTTGAGTTCCTTGTGATTAGAGGCACTTAAGAAAAAATAAAAATTATTTTTAGAAAATACTTAATTTTTTAGCATTATTTTGAATTTTAAAATAATTAAAAATAATAAAAAATCTCAAAAATATCAAAATATGCCTAATTGTCCTCTGATCACTTGGGACTCATTAAATAATTTTTCCTAATTTTCTTAAGTTAAAAACAAAATTTTAAAGGCATAAAAGTGGATTTTCCTTATTTTCCCTTTAAAATAATTATAATAATTTAATTCAAAAAAATCATGGAACTTTGTCTATATTTTTTTCAGATATATGGAAACTTCTAATAGTTTTCTCATAAATTAAAACTTTATCTTGGAAGGCCAAATAAGTTAATTTCTAAAAACCTATTTTCTAAGCTTAAATGAATAGTTAAATCAAATTAATTTTTTAGCGGTCCGCATATTCTCCTCTAGATATTGTAATTACCTCATGGACATGACACTCTAAACCCTTAAATTCATTTGAGGTGTGTTTAGTGAGTTATGAGGTGAAGTACCCCAAACGCAAAATAGTCATTTTAGACTCCAACNAAAATTTAAAGGCTTAAAAGTGGATTTTCCTTATTTTCCCTTTAAAATAATTATAATAATTTTATTCAAAAAAATCATGGAACTTTGTCTATATTTTTTTCAGATATATGGAAACTTCTAATAATTTTCTCATAAATTAAAACTTTATCTTGGAAGGCCAAATAAGTTAATTTCTAAAAATCCTATTTTATAAGCTTAAATGAATAGTTAAATCAAATTAATTTCTTAGAGGTTTGCATATTCTCCTCTAGATATTGTAATTACCTCATGGATATGACACTCTAAACCCTCAAAGTCATTTGAGGTGTGTTTAGTGAGTTATGAGGTGAAGTACCCCAAACGCAAAATAGTCATTTTAGACTCCAACGCCTTAATCAAATTTAAGACTAACCAAGGGAAAATGGGTAATTTTGATCCTAATAAACATGTTTGGATGATTGAAATAAAATGGGATTAAAAGGTAGAAACTCACTCACCACCCTTGCACAACATCAACAAAATCATAATCCTCTTAATTTTTATGACTTGTAGTTCAATTAAGATCAAATGATTCTTAAGTGATGGGCTTAAGTCGGAAAGATGATAGTTTACTTTTCTTAAGCCCAAAGTTGAGGATGATGTGACCATTCAATAAGGATACATATCACTTAAAATCCAAATCTTGATAATCACCATTTCACCTATCATGATTGTTAAAGGCTTAGTAGTGATCTAGGCTCAACGTATAAACTTACTTGATTGGATTTAGAAGATAACATGATTGGTGATTAAAATATTTAAACACTACAAGCCTGACTTTAATTGCAGAAACTACAATTTTTAAATGACTTAAAACTTCTCTTAGGGGCACCCACTCAAATAACACTTAAATAAAACATCAATTGATTAACTCGGTAACCTATCCTCAAGATAATTAATTTATCAGTTTTCACTGAGCAACGGGGTAGTCACACTTCTACCTCAGATAATTAATGAAAAAATATGATAAATCCAAAATGAACTCAAAATATTTTAAGAGATCTTCAAAATGGCCTGGGACATGCCTCGAGCATTTTGAGATCTATCGGACTTTTTGAAGGGAAAATTGGAATTGCCATATTTTGTTCCAAAATCATCAATTAGGATCTTCTGAGATCCAATAAAATCATAACTTGGGGTTTTGTAGCTAAACCTTCATCTACTCCTACAATATAAATTCCTTACAAAATTATATACATGTCTTGCAAGTACTGACCTTTCAGGTGGTGGAATGAGAAGAATCGACATGTACGCTTTTAAATTAATGCATTTACCTTTCTATACTTCTTGTCTTGAGCTTGCATGCTAAACAATGATGTCTTACATGAAAACCAAAATTGTTAGGATAGCCGTAAAACCAATACCAAAAGTAAAATCAATCAAAATAAAATTCACCACCACAACATTCAAAATATAAGACAACTCAAAATTTAATCACAAAGATCACAAAATAATAAATGCAACTAAAATAAGAAGTCCTTGTTGGATGATCGGAAATCCTTTAGAGGAGGTAACCTACGGTTACTAACGAGACTTCCCACAGTCTAAATGAAATTATGAAACTCATTGAGTTGAGTTTAGTAAATTCATTTGGACTGAGTGAATCCGATAGAAAATTATGGTGCTGAATGAGGGAACAGTAGGATCCTAACCGATGTCGCTCTAATCAACTTTAACATGCTCCATAACATTTAAAGAACCATAACCATAGGGACATCCGATTTGACATCTTGACTTGACACATTAGAAAACTTAAACTCGTCATGGTGACGAGCTTGGAGCTAGCATTGTGGGCAGCGCGACTATCTTCAATAGCAAGAGGGTCTACAACAACATATCTTTACTTAGAATTAAACAACAAACCATAAGACTTCGAGGTTGTTTGCTTATGCAAAAAAAATCCTCAAAATTTTTTTTAGGCCTTTGTATAGCTCTATTGTACAATCTAAGCCCTAACTCGTCTTAGGATTACGAGGTTGTCGTTTGTCATGACCTAAATCCTCAATCTTCCAGGCTATTTTTGTGATCATTTTGTTTGGATGTAACCCCTAACAAATAAAATCAGCAGGATGAAACATTTAAATATTTCTCCTCTAAACTAAAATAAAATAATAGGATAGTTTGGGAAGTCATCAAGGTTCTCCTCCGGATCTATGACATCCCCTAGTTCTTCCTCCCTTGGATTCCAAAAAAAAAATGTTCTAAATTTGATTCATACTCCCTTCACACATCTTTGTTCGATCTCGTTGAAAATTCCTATCTTTTTCCCCATTTTGAAGATAACATTTCTTGATTTTTATTAAGATTTTACTTAGATGACCTTGGTTATCTAAAATGTAATTAACTATAGGGGCTTGCTCTTGTAGGAAGCTTTTTCGAACCCAATTTAATATAAACCCTATTTAATTCTTTGTATTAAATGAGGGAACTTATCGGCAAATAAAATTATTTCATAGACCCAACGGATGTCATATATTTCTTAGTTTATTTGATTGGGTCTCACCCTCAAGTCTTTGTTGACCTCACTTTTGGTTGAGGTTTAGTTTTTCCTCTTTAGTAGCCTAAGGTCTAGCCATTGACTTTTCTATTGACTATTCTTAGAAAACTAAACAAGGAACCCTCACCATCAGAAACTCTACACTTATTTTCTTATTGACTATTCTTAGAAAACTAGACAAGGAACTCTCACCATTAGAAATTCTACAATTTTCTATTGACTATCTTAGAAAACTAGACAAGGAACTCTCACCATTAGAAATTTCAAACTCTTCTCTACTCAACTTGAAGTTCCANGAGTTCAATTAAGATCAAATGATTCTTAAGTGACGGGCTTAAGTCGGAAAGATGATAGTTTACTTTTCTTAAGCCCAAAGTTGAGGATGATGTGACATTCAATAAGGATACATATCACTTAAAATCCAAATCTTGATAATCACCATTTCACCTATCATGATTGTTAAAGGCTTAGTAGTGATCTAGGC
>JXCR01148839.1:212937-238418 GCA_002079205.1 Phalaenopsis hybrid cultivar
ATACTTTTGGGAGACTCCTGTAGGTGGTTCCCTAAACCCACTAGTCATAGGCTAGGGTTTAGCTAAGACCACTACATAGAGGACCCAAAATGGGATTTCCATTGGTCCATGGCTTATTGATGGTAGGTACTCCAACTCTACCAAGATACCCAACCTACCCTTTTGTCCTTAAATTCCCCCAAATTACCTAGATACCCTTGGGACCCCAATTTTGGCCAAAATCTCCAAATCTAGCCAAAATATCCAACTTGATTTAAAAATCATTTCAAATACCTTGAAAACACCCAAACTACCCAAAATCCCCAAATTTGCCATAATACCAAAATACCCCTCTTTGGCCCAAAATTCCAAAAATTCTATGAAATCCCAAATTAATTTCCAAAACCTTCTAAATATTCTCAATTTCATTTTTTTCAACTATCACATGACCCAATTTTTCCAATTTAACCATCTTTGATCAAAACCCCCAAGTTACCCTTTAAAGGCCCATATTTTATCCAAATTNAATTACTAAAATACCCCTCTTTGGCCCAAAATTCCAAAAATTCTATAAAATCCCAAATTAATTTCCAAAACCTTCTAAATATTCTCAATTTCATTTTTCTCAACTATCACATGACCTGATTTTTCCAATTTAACCATCTTTGATCAAAACCCCCAAGTTACCCTTTAAAGGCCCATATTTTATCCAAATTACCTCAAATGTCTAGCCAATTGGTCTCAATTTACCCCAATTTCAATTTTAAACCAAAATTAACCCTTGATATGACTAATCTAGACCAAATCCAAACTCAATTGACCCATTCTTTGAGCCCAATTTTAATTTAGACCNCACCCTTGATATGACTAATCTAGACCAAATACAAACTCAATTGACCCATTCTTTGAGCCCAATTTTAATTTAGACCAAAACCACAATTTTGGCCCCATGACTTGGTTCCACCAAATTGAAACCATAGCCCACTCAATTGGACACAATTTGTGTTGAAAAATCTTCATAGAATTCCCACACACCAAAATTGACCTTCAATTGGCCTTGGTAAGACCTCAAGTTCATTTGATTTCAACCTAAGACCAAAAGCCCTAAAGTTACCCCAAATTGGCCATGTCCTCCAATTTCACCAATTTGAGGGTCTTAAACCTAAAATTTTTACTCCATCACTTCATAAAAATCTTCAAAACACCTCCCTTGATCATGTGGACCATTCAATTTGGACTTAGCCCAGGGCTAGCCCAACCTAGACCCATGTCTAGCCCAACATGCCAAAATTGGCCAAATCTCAAAAATCCCTCAAATTGACCTATCAATTGAACTCAAAATCACTTCAACCCCAAAAATCTTCATAACAATCATCTAAACAATGTTGATCAATCAATAGGGTCATTTGACATGGCTAACCTAGCTTAAACCCAAACTTTGACCACTTGAACCCACATTGAATCTATGCATTAAGGATGGCCTAACTACCCCTAAGTCACCTAATTAACTCCACCTCAGCCATTGGTTAGTCCCTAATACTGAGCCAAAACCCATCTAACCACCTAAACTAAGTCATGGACCAAAAGTACCCCAAATTAAGGGAGTTTATTCCCAAAAATGTACATGCTTAAGATACCCTTACCAAAACAAAGCCTAAAATCATTAAATTGCTGTGACATATTCCCCTAGGTTCCCTGAGCTCCTAGCCACCTCCCCCTGGCTGGCCAGCCAGCCTAGTGGCCAGAAAATGGCCAAACCAAGAGCCACCCCCATGTGATTAAACCCAATTCAAACCTAGAGGCCACATCATCCAAATTGAATCATAGAGCCTCTCTGCCCTCCATATAGGCAGCACATTTCACCCCTTAATTGTCCATCGCAGCAAGCCTAAGGCCATTTTTATAAAATGCTCCCCTCCACGGCCATGAAGGGAGAGTTGAAAATTACTCTAAGAGACTTCCCCAAATTGATCCCAAAGCATTTTTGAGACCTCCTCAGTGTAACCCAACCACCACATTACCCTGAATCCCCTTGTCGGAGCCCAATTTTTTAGCTCGAAACCTTGCAGGGGACAGGACAAAACTCTCCACACCCCCACAGTCCACTAAACTCTAATTAAACTCACTCACACCTTAACAATAGTGAAAGAAGATTAAAGCCCATCAAATTACCATCTCACAGAGCCTCTACCATAGCTCTAGACCAACACCCAAATCTGACCATGATCGGAATCATATCTAGGCCTCACACCAAAATCCTACTTAGAGCAAAGGTATAAAACTTCTCTCCCTCCCGAGCCTATTTTGATTCATTATTTGATTAAGCTTAATTTAATTGCATGATTACCATATGCATGTGTTCATCTAACTTAGACGAGTCCATAGGATCAAACCCAAAGTGATTTGGTTGAGTCTAGGCCGAGATCTTAGTTTTATCCATAGGATCAAACCCGAAGTGATTTGGTTGAGTCTAGGCAGAGATCTTAAGGTTTTAGTGCAGACGATCAAGGGATCACTCTATCGAGGATGATGACGGGAACCGTTTGATTAAGCGTGTATTGAATGGACGGAGGAGATCGAGCTGAACAACATTTTGGAACATAAACTGCGTGCCGAGTCAGCAACTACGTGGATGGCGGCGTCCAACCAGAGTGCGCCACGCGTGCCTTTGGAGCTGCCTAGGATGTAGTAAGCACNGAATTCCCACACACGAAAATTGACCTTCAATTGGCCTTGGTAAGACCTCAACTTCATTTGATTTCAACCTAAGACCAAAAGCCCTAAATTTTCCCCAAATTGGCCATGTCCTCCAATTTCACCAATTTGAGGGTCTTAAACCTAAAATTTTCACTCCATCACTTCATAAAAATCTTCAAAACACCTCCCTTGATCATGTGGACCATTCAATTTGGACTTAGCACAAGGCTAGCCCAACCTAGACCCATGTCTAGCCCAACATGCCAAAATTGGCCAAATCTTAAAAATCCCTCAAATTGACCTACCAATTGAACTCAAAATCACTTCAACCCTTCTCCAAAAATCTTCATAACAATCATCTAAACAATGTTGATCAATCAATAGGGTCATTTGACATGGCTAACCTAGCTTAAACCCAAACTTTGATCACTTGAACCCACATTGAACCTATGCATTAAGGATGGCCTAACTACCCCTAAGTCACCTAATTAACTCCACCTCAACCATTGGTTAGACCCTAAGACTGAGCCAAAACCCATCTAACCACCTAAACTAAGTCATGGACCAAAAGTAACCCAAATTAAGGGATTTTATTCCCAAAAATGTACATGCTTAAGATACCCTTACCAAAACAAAGCCTAAAATCATTAAATTGCTGTGACATATTCCCCTGGGTTCCCTGAGCTCCTAGCCACCTCCCCCTGGCCGGCCAGCCATCCTAGTGGCCACAAAATGGCCAAACAAAGAGCCACCCCCATGTGATTAAACCCAATTCAAACCTAGAGGCCACATCATCCAAATTAAATCTTAGAGCCTCTCTGCCCTCCATATAGGCAGCACATTTCACCCACTAATTGTCCAAGGCAGCAAGCCTAAGGCCATTTTTATAAAATGCTCCCCTCCACGTCCATGAAGGGAGAGTTCAAAATTACTTTATGAGACTTCCCCAAATTGATCCCAAAGCATTTTTGAGACCTCCTCAGTGTAACCCAACCACCACATTGCCCTGAATCCCCTTGTCGGAGCCCAATTTTTTAGCTCAAAACCTTGTAGGGGACAGGAAAAAACTCTCCACACCCCCACAGTCTACTAAACTCTAATTAAACTCACTCACACCTTCACAATAGTGAAAGGAGATAAAAGCCCATCAAATTACCATCTCACAGAGCCTCTACCATAGCTGTAGACCAACACCCAAATCCGACCATGATCGGAATCATATCTAGGCCTCACACCAAAATCGTACTTAGAGCAAAGGTATAAAACTTCTCTCCCTCCCGAGCATATTTTGATTCATTATTTGATTAAGCTTAATTTAATTGCATGATTACCATATGCATGTGTTCGTCTAACTTAGACGAGTCCATAGGATCAAACCCAAAGTGATTTGGTTGAGTCTAAGCCGAGATCTTAAGGTTTTAGTGCAGACGATCAAGGGATCACTCTATCGGGGATGATGACGGGAACCGTTTAATTAAGCGTGTATTGAATGGACGGAGGAGATCGAGCCGAACAACACTTTGGAACATAAACTGCGTGCCGAGTCAGCAGCTACGTGGATGGCGGCGTCCAACCAGAGTGCGCCACGCGTGCCTTTGGAGCTGCCTAGGATGTAGTAAGCACGCACTATTTAAATAGATAAATAGGGAATTTTTCCTATTTATTTACATACCCTTAACTTAAGAAATTCATATCTTGGTGTAGAAAATTCACAAAAATAAAATAAAAATACACTCTTGCTCAGTGANCAGCACGCATTGTTTAAATAGATAAATAGGGAATTTTTCCTATTTATTTAAATACCCCTAACTTAAGAAATTCATATCTTGGTGTAGAAAATTCACAAAAATAAAATAAAAATACACTCTTGCTCAGTGAACAGAGGAGAATAATGTGGAGATAATTTTAAGTCCATATGATGCATATTTTATTTTTAATTAATTAAAGATTGATTTGAATTTTTTGATTCTCCATGCATGTAGACTTATCATCATAACTTGAATTTTTGGCATATTGTAGCCTCTATCAAGGAGAATGTTCTCTGATTTTTCTAAAGTCAAAGGAGGTCCCTAGATAGAGAATCACATTTTTCAAGTTTATGTGCATTATTTGCTTAAAATAATCATGGAAATTAGCATGTTGATTAGAAAATTCCAAAAAAAATTTGGAAGGTTCACCATGACCAGTGGAGCTTTTGGAAATAATTTCATGGGTCAAGTCATTTAAAATGTACTTAATTTTCACAAACCCTAAATTACTAAGATAATTAATTTTGAAAGATATAAACATTTAAATGTCTTGATTTTTTATCTCCACTGTTATTTATGATCCAGAGAACTCACCATTAAAATTTCAAAATATTTTGAGTTCATTTGATAACTTAAGTTGATTTTTAAAAATAAATAACACTTTTGGCACAAAAATGATTTTTAAAAATAAAAAATATAACTCAAACATTTATAAAAACTTATTATTTGAGTTCTCTATGATCAGGGGTATTTTCTAAAAATAAAATTATATTTAAAATAAAAAACTTGATTTTTAGCCTATTTTAAATATTTAAATAATTAAAAATTCCTAAAAAATCACAAAAATAATAAAACTCATGGAAATGTTCTAAATTACTTCCCACACACTTAGGAATAGTTAGAATATTTTTCTTTATTTTATAAATAAAGATATTGAATTTTAAAGCTTAAAAATAATTTTTAAAGGCTAAAAATGAGTTTTCTCAATAAATCAAAGAAAAATCAGAAAAATATAAAGTTTTCTCCTCTGAGTTCTCTGACCTTAGGGAGATCTTTCAAAAATACAAAACTTAATTTAAAAATCAGAAAAATATAAAATTTTCTCCTTTGAGTTTTCTGACTTTAGTGAGATTTTTCAAAAATACAAAACGTAATTTTCATCACACAAATAAAATTTAGAAAAATATAAAATCTTCTCCTCTAAGATCTCTCACCTCAGGAGGACCTTTCAAAAATACAAAACTTAATTTTCCCCATTTGAAATATTTTATATTTAATAAATGGTTGAGAACTTAAAATAATTCTTGAAATTCAAATAAAATTCAAAAAATCATGAAATTTGGTTCAAAGGATTCTCTGGTCTAGGTCTACCTCCAATAAGAATTTCAGGTAATTAGGTTTTACCTTGGTTAAGCTAGGAATTTTCTTTGGAAAATCCTATTTTTACATGGAAATAATTAAATAAATTAAATTAAATTTTGAAAAATAATATTTTCTCCTTTGATGTCTTAATTGACCCATGAATGAGGTAGGATAAAAATTTCAAAGTCATTTGAATTGAATTTGACAAATTATGAAGTGTTAGATCCTTAGTGGCAAATGTGTAATTTTGGAAATTTAGCCTTAATTAACATTTAGGATTAATTCAAGGAGGGAAATGGGTAACCTCTAATCTTAATTTGGATGTTTGAAACACAAGGGGTTAATTGATAGAAACCAATTTCACTTTCCATATTGAAGAAGATAAGTTAATAAATTTCTAATTTATTAAAATTTGGAATTTTATTAAAATAAAATGACGCTAGGACTTAGGGGTATGACTTCTGAAGTAAAAAATTAATCAATTTAATACCCCTATTTTGATGTTCAAAATAAAATTCAAATCATGAATCATGACCACCTAAAGCTTAACGTTTTCAAAACTAACTGAGACACTCGCCNGATTACTATGGGGTGCCTCTCACAGAGCGCTTGGTTTTATGTCGCCAGCCCAACTTAACCAGTGCTTATTCTGGTTGACCCAACATTAGAAACTCATTTAATTTAAGTTGGTCACCTAAAAAGTGGGATTTTAGCCTGTGACCATTCACTTTTAATATTTTATCAGTTTTAGGATCTTTGATATCCATAGCTCTATAAGGCTAAACTTTCATCACAACAAATGAGCCCATCTACTTGGACTTAAGTTTGCTTGGAAATAATCTTAACCTTGCATTATAAAGCAAAACATGTTGCCCTAGCTGAAATTTTTTAGTAAGAATCCTCCGATCATGCCACATCTTCATCTTTTCTATGTAAATCTTAGCNTATAGAAAATAATGGTGCCGGAACGAGAGAACCGTAGGATCTTAACCGGTGTCGCTCTAATCAACTTTAATATGCCCCTACAAAATTTAAAGAACTTCAACCATAAGGCCACCTAATTTGACATTTAAACTTGACACACTAGAAAACTCAAACTCGTCTCAGTGAAGAGCTTGGAGCTAGCATGGTGGGCAGCACGACCATCTTCAACAGCAAAACCTGGCTTCCCCAACCAAACCAATCTTCCTTCCTTAGACTTGAACAACAAAGCCATAGGACTTTGAGGTTGCTTGCTTATGCAACATAAATCCTCACATTATCTTTAGGCCTTTGTACTGTTGTGCTATACAATATAAGCCCTAACTTGTCTTAGGATTCTGAGGTTGTCGTCCGTCATGACCTAAATCCTCACATCTTCCAGGCTATTTTATGATCGTTTCACACGAATGTGAGCCCTAACTAATAAATTGGTAGGATGAAACACCTAAATATTTCTCCTCAAAACTGAAGCCAAACATTAGGATAGCTTGGGAAGTCACTCTGACTAATAAAATTCATTCTCATTATTTCCTCCTACTTCTTCAAATCACTTCCCAAGAAGACATTTTTCCAAACTTCTCTCTATGTCACTAAGGATTTAGGGTTAGAATTGAATTGTCATAAAAATACTTATATAACCCTTCTATTAATAGCCTCTAAACCTCCTCCATAACTTCTAGGCACGTCCTAGAACTGATCTCATGCTTTCAAGCCAACCAATTCATGGTCAGAACCAAATTCGCACAAGTTTTTTAACTATCACGCTTAAGTGTCGGATCTTAGTGCTTATGTGTTAGTGCTCAATTTAGCACAGGTCAACTTAACGTCCAAACATTTATCTAAAATTTCTAAGTGATCTTTTAAGGTCTTAGAATAATCACTAACTCAATATATGATCAAAGTACTACCATAATTTTCTAAATCACAAAAAACAACATAAAAATAAAAACAAACACACAGATTACTATGGGGTGCCTCTCACAGAGCGCTTGGTTTTATGTCGCCAGCCCAACTTAACCAGTGCTTATTCTGGTTGACCCAACATTAGAAACTCATTTAATTTAAGTTGGTCACCTAAAAAGTGGGATTTTAGCCTGTGACCATTCACTTTTAATATTTTATCAGTTTTAGGATCTTTGATATCCATAGCTCTATAAGGCTAAACTTTCATCACAACAAATGAGCCCATCTACTTGGACTTAAGTTTGCTTGGAAATAATCTTAACCTTGCATTATAAAGCAAAACATGTTGCCCTAGCTGAAATTTTTTAGTAAGAATCCTCCGATCATGCCACATCTTCATCTTTTCTATGTAAATCTTAGCACTTTCATAAGATTCATTCCTTATCTCTTCAAGCTTATTCAGTTGTAATAACCTCTTCTCACCAGCATCTTTCAAATTATAATTAAATTCCTTAATCACCCAATATGTTTTATGCTCAAGTTCAACTGGTAAGTGACACACTTTCCTAAATATTAGCCTGTATGGGGACATTCCTATAGGAGTTTTGTATGTAGTCGTATAAGCCCACAAAACATAATCAAGTTTAGCTGAGCAATCCATTTAGTTGGATTTACAAATTTTTCCAATATTCTTTTAATTTCATGATTGGATAATTCAGCTAAACCACCTGTCTGAGGATGNAATGTAGTCCTATAAGCCCACAAAACATAATCAAGTTTAGCTGAGCAATCCATTTAGTTGAATTTACAAATTTTTCCAATATTCTTTTAATTTCATGATTGGATAATTCAGCTAAACCACCTGTCTGAGGATGATAAGCTGCAACAATTCTATGGTTAATATGATATTTCTTTAATAATTTCTCCATTATTGAATTTCTCAAATGACTTCCCCTGTCAGTTATGATTACTCTTGGCATCCCAAATCTACAAAATATATTTATTCTTAAAAACTTTGCAACACTTTGGGTATTGCATCAAGGTAAAGCAACAGTTTTATCCATTTGGATACATAGTCTACAACTAACAATATATATATAAATTTTTGAAAGATGGTATAAATTGTCCCATGAAATCTAATCTCCAAACATCAAATATCTCAACTTCTAACAGATAATTGAGGGGCATCTCATTCCTCCTAGAAATATTGCCTACTCATTGACATCGATCAAAAGTTTTTATATAAGCTTTAACATCTCTAACGATTGTAGGACAATAAAATCCACATTGTAAAATTTTGTGTGCTGTTTTATCAACACCAAAATGTCCCCCAAAATCAGAATTATGACATTTTTGGATCATTTCATAAGTTTCTTCTAAAGGCACACATCTTCAAATAATAAGATCATTTCCTTGTTTATATAAAATTGACCATCCCAAAAATAAGTGTTAGCTTCAAATACAAATTTTCTCTTCTGTTGATATCTCATTCCATATGGTATAATATCACTAAAAATGAAATTCATAATGTCGGCATACCATGGAACACACCACTCGTTAACTTTGAACAATTTTTCGTCTGAAAAATGTTCATTAATTTTTTTTTTCAAAATAAAGTAGTTTTTCTTATTCAATCCTGAGCAGATGATCAACAATTTAATACTAAGCTCCCTTAATATCTACTATTTCAAAGTCAAATTCTTGCAAAAGAAGAGCCCATCTTATCAGTCTTGGTTTTGCATCCTTTTTTCCCATTAAATACTTAATAGCAGAATGATTTGTATGCACTATATAATTAATTTCAATTACGTATGATCTAAATTTATCAAAAGCGCATACTACTGCTAATAAATCTTTATCAGTTGTGGTATAATTAATTTTAGCTTCATTAAAAGTTTTATTAGCATGGTAGATAACCTTGAAAATCTTTTCTTGCTTTTGTCCTAAAACAACTTCAATAGCATAATCACTAGCATCGCACATTAATTCAAATAGTTTTTCACAATTTGGTGAAACAATAATTGGTGGAGTGATTAATTTTTATTTTAATAATTCAAAATATTTTTGCCACTCTTCATCAAAATTAAAAATTACATTTTTTTCAAGTAAATGACATAGAGGCTTAGCAATTTTTGAAAAGTCTTTAATATATCGTCTGTAGAATCCAGCATGTCCTAAAAACTCCTAATTTCCTTCACACTTTTTGGGTAAGGCAAATTAGCAATCACTTGAATTTTTGCAGGGTCTACTTCCATACCATTTTTTGAAATTTGATGTCCCAAAACTATTCCTCCTGCTACCATAAATTGGTATTTTTCTAAATTAAGGACTAAATTTATTTCTTCACAGCGCTTAGGAACTTTTTATAGATGTTCTAAACATGAGTCAAATGAAGTTCCAAACAATAAAAAATCATCCATAGAAACTTCAATCGCTCTTTCAATTAAATCACAAAAATTAGCTAACATGCATCTTTTAAATGTAGCAGGTGCATTACATAAACAAAAGGGCATTGTTCTAAAAGCAAATGTACCATAAAGACTGGTAAAAATTGTTTTCTCTTGATCCTCAAAAGCTATTTTTATTTGATGATAACTAGTGTATCCATTCATAAAATAAAAGTATTTATGCCTAGCTAGTCTATCCAACATCTGATCTAGAAAGAGTAGAGGAAAATGGTCTTTCCTAGTGGCGAGGTTTTATTTTCAATAATCAATGCATATTCACCATCCTGTGACTTTTTTTATTGATATTAATTTATTATATTCATTCATTGTCACAACCAATCCTCATTTCTTAGGAATGCAGTGAATCAGACTAACCAATGCACTATTTGAAATANTGACCATCCCAAAAATACGTGTTAGCTTCAGATACAAATTTTCTCTTCTGTTGATATCTCATTCCATATGGTATAATATCACTAAAAATGAAATTCATAATGTTGGCATACCATGGAACACACCACTCATTAACTTTGAACAATTTTTCATCTGGAAAATGTTCATTAATTTCTTTTTTCAAAATAAAGTAGTTTTTCTAATTCAATCCTGAGCAGATGATCAACAATTTAATACTAAGCTCCCTTAATATCTACTATTTAAAAGTCAAATTCTTGCAAAAGAAGAGCCCATCTTATCAGTCTTGGTTTTGCATCCTTTTTTCCCATTAAATACTTAATAGCAGAATGATCTGTATGCACTATATAATTAATTTCAATTACGTATGATCTAAATTTACCAAAAGCACATACTACTGCTAATAAATCTTTATCAGTTGTGGTATAATTAATTTTAGCTTCATTAAAAGTTTTATTAGCATGGTAGATAACCTTGAAAATCTTTTCTTGCTTTTGTCCTAAAACAACTTCAATAGCATAATCACTAGCATCGCACATTAATTCAAAAAGTTTTTCACAATTTGGTGAAACAATAATTGGTGGAATGATTAATTTTCATTTTAATAATTCAAAATATTTTTGCCACTCTTCATCAAAATTAAAAATTACATTTTTTTCAAGTAAATGACATAGAGGCTTAGCAATTTTTGAAAAGTCTTTAATATATCGTCTGTAGAATCCAGCATGTCCTAAAAAACTCTTAATTTTCTTCACACTTTTTGTGTAAGGTAATTAGCAATCACTTGAATTTTTGCAGGGTCTACTTCCATACCATTTTTTGAAATTTGATGTCCTAAAACTATTCCTCCTGCTACCATAAATTGGTATTTTTCTAAATTAAGGACTAAATTTATTTCTTCACAGCGCTTAAGAACTTTTTATAGACGTTCTAAACATGAGTCAAATGAAGTTCCAAACAATGAAAAATCATCCATAAAAACTTCAATTGCTCTTTCAATTAAATCACAAAAATTAGCTAACATGCATCTTTTAAATGTAGCGGGTGCATTACATAAACAAAAGGGCATTGTTCTAAAAGCAAATGTACCATAAAGACTGGTAAAAATTGTTTTCTCTTGATCCTCAAAAGCTATTTTTATTTGATGATAACTAGTGTATCCATTCATAAAATAAAAGTATTTATGCCTAGCTAGTCTATCCAACATCTGATCTAGAAAGAGCAGTGGAAAATGGTCTTTCCTAGTGGCGAGGTTTAATTTTCAATAATCAATGCATATTCACCATCCTGTGACTTTTTTTATTGGTATTAATTTATTATATTCTTTCATTGTCACAACCAATCCTCATTTCTTAGGAATGCAGTGAATCAGACTAACCAATGCACTATTTGAAATAGGGTAGATAATTCCAACATCTAATCACTTTAAAATTTCTTTATTAACAACTTCCTTAATAATAGGATTCAATCTTCTTTGAGGATCAGTCTTAGGTTTTCAGTTCTCTTCCATATGAATTCTATGTATACAAATTGAAGGACTGATTCCTTTTATATCAGCAATTATCCATCCAATGGCTTACTTATAACTTCTTAAAATTTTCATCGAACTCTTTTCTTCTTCTATAGTTAATTTTGAGGAAATTATAACAGGTAATGTAGAGGAATCACCTAGAAAGGCATACTTCAAATGTTCAAGAATCAAATTAAACTCAAGCTTAGAAGATTTTTCAATTGAAGGACAAAAATATGTATCTTATTTTGTTTTTTTTGTCGTGTCCAAAACTTCAAAACTTTCTCGAACATAATTTGAATGTTCCTTATATAAATCTTCATATTGATCTAATTCCTCTTCTTGCTCGTGTTCCAACTCTTTTGTCTCATATTTCTCTTCATAAGTTTTTTTGAAGTGACATTCACTTAAATATCTTATAACATTCATTCTATAGCATTCATCATCTTTACCTTTTGCAAGGTATTTCATTGATTTAGAAATATTAAATGTGAATGTTTTATCATTGATGTGCATATTAATTCTCCTTTTTGCACATCTATCTTTGTTTTTACTGTGGCTAAGAAATGTCTCCCCAAAATGATAGCCATCTACTTATCTTCCTTCATATCTAACACAATGAAATCAACAGGAAAGATAAATTGATCCACTTTCACTATGACATCTTCTAAAAGTAGAGTTATAGTAGTAGGGGTTATTTCTCCTAATTCCAATCTCTTAAATATTGATAATGACATAAATTTGATGCTTGATCTTAAATCACATAAAGCTTTCCAATAAAATTTGTCTCCTATTGCACATAGAATTGTAAAGCTACCAGGATCTTTAACCTTTTCAGAAAGCTTTTTCTGAATTATAACACTGCACTCCTCACTAAATGCAACAGTTTCATTATATTCAAAATCCCATTTCTTGTTAAGAATATCCTTCATAAACTTCACATAACATGACATTTGCTCTAGAGCTTCAGCAAATGGAATATTAATTGTAAGCTTCTTAAAAACTTCCAAAAATTTTGAAAATTGCTTATCCAACCTTTGTTGTCGAAGCTTCCAAGAAAATGGTGGTGGTGGTTTTTCCAAATCATTTTTAAGCAAAGAGATAGGTCTCTCTAAACCTTTCAGAGCGTCCTCTTTTGGTTCTTCAATCTCTCTCTACTTCGATCTCTTTTTGAATACTAACTTCCAATTCTCTTCCACTTCTGAGTCGAACGACTATTACTTGCTCTTTATTCTGGTCTTTTGGATTTATTTCTGTATTACTAAGAGGTGTTCGTTGGGATATACTACTTAATGAATTTGCTATTTGTCCCAATTGATTCTCAATATTTCTAATTGTAGCTCATTGACTTTGTAACTGATTTCTCATTTGTAACACAACTTATTCTATAGACAACTTCATCTCCTTAAATTTTGGATTACTGTTAAAACCTGGAGGATAAGTAGGTAGTAGGTCTACAATTACTATTCCCTTAATTGTTCCAGTTTCTCAATGAGTTTATTTGATTGTTCCCATATTACTAATTATTACCACCCAAAGCATTGTTCCAATTGAAGTTGGGATGGTTCTTCCAACCTGGGNAGAAAGATAAATTGATCCACTTTCTCTAGGACATCTTTTATAACTCCTTTAGGATATGTTATTGAATGATTCGCTAAAAGCAGAGTTATAGTAGTAGGGGTTATTTCTCCTAATTCCAATCTCTTAAATATTGATAATGACATAAATTTGATGCTTGATCTTAAATCACATAAAGCTTTCCAATAAAATTTGTCTCCTATTGCACATAGAATTGTAAAGCTACCAGGATCTTTAACCTTTTCAGAAAGCTTTTTCTGAATTATAACACTGCACTCCTCACTAAATGCAACAGTTTCATTATATTCAAACTCCCATTTCTTGTTAAGAATATCCTTCATAAACTTCACATAACATGACATTTGTTCTAGAGCTTCAGCAAATGGAATATTAATTGTAAGCTTCTTAAAAACTTCCAAAAATTTTGAAAATTGCTTATCCAACCTTTGTTGTCGAAGCTTCCAAGAAAATGGTGACGGTGGTTTTTCCAAATCATTTTTTAAGCAAAGAGATAGGTCTCTCTAAACCTTTCAGAGCGTCCTCTTTTGGTTCTTTAATCTCTCTCTACTTCGATCTCTTTTTGAATACTACCTTCCAATTCTCTTCCACTTCTGAGTCGAACGACTATTACTTGCTCTTTATTCTGGTCTTTTGGATTTATTTCTGTATTACTAAGAGGTGTTCCTTGGGATATACTACTTAATGAATTTGCTATTTGTCCCAATTGATTCTCAATATTTCCAATTGTAGCTCCTTGACTTTGTAACTGATTTCCCATTTGTAACACAACTTATTCTATAGACAACTTCATCTCCTTAAATTTTGGATTACTGTTAAAACCTGGAGGATAAGTAGGTAGTAGGTCTATAATTACTATTCCCTTAATTGTTCCAGCTTCTCAATGAGTTTATTTGATTATTCCCATATTACTAATTATTACCACCCAAAGCATTGTTCCAATTGAAGTTGGGATGGTTCTTCCAACCTGGGTTATAAAAATCTGAATATGGATTATTCTACTCATTATTTATGACATTCAATGTTTCAAATGATACTTGAGGTTCTAACATTTGACGTAATGAATTCTCTTCAATCATAGGAATTGGTTGAGAAAAAATCATTTCAAATTAGTCTAACTTCCTTGAAATTGCAAAAACTTGATTTGTTAGCACAACAAAGCACCAGTTTCATGAATANATTTATGACATTCAATGTTTCAAATGATACTTGAGATTCTGACATTTGACGTAATGAATTCTCTTCAATCATAGAAATTGGTTGAGAAAAAATCATTTTAAATTAGTCTAACTTCCTTGAAATTGCAAAAACTTGATTTGTTAGCACAACAAAGCACCAGTTTCATGAATATTGGCTACTTTCTTAAAATTTACTCTTTTAGAAGGCCAATGAAAATTGTTAGTAGCCATCTCTTCTATTAAAGCATATGCATCATGAAATGGTTTTGACAACAATAAACCACTAGCAACGGCATCAAAAATTGATCTAAGAGATTCGGCTAATCCATTATAAAAATTTTGAAGTATTAACCAATCTAGTATAAAATAGTGTGGCACTTTTTTTAAGAGTTCTCTAAATCATTCCCATGCTTCATAAATAGATTCCCCTTCAAACTAACCAAAAGATGTAATATCATTTCTAAGTTTCAAATTTTTTTATGGTGGAAAATATTTAGCAAGGAATTTTTGTGCTAAATCAATCTAACTTATGATAAATCTAGGTGATAACAAATGTAAAATATGTTAGCTTTATCCCTCAGTGAGAAAAGAAATAATATAAGACTTATAACATCATCTGATACACGATCATATTTAAATGTAGCACACAATTCTAAGAAATTGACAAGATGTCAATTTTGATCTTCAGTTGGTCCTCCCCCAAACNCAGGTGATAACAAATGTAAAATATCTTAGCTTTATCCCTCAGTGAGAAAGGAAATAATATAAGACTTATAACATCATCTGATACACGATCATACTTAAATGTAGCACACAATTCTAAGAAATTGACAAGATGTCAATTTTGATCTTCAGTTGGTCCTCCCCCAAACAATTTATTTGATACCATTTGGATAATAGCAGGTTTAAGCTCAAATGAATTAGCCACTATAGCGGGTTTTTGAGTACTACAATGAAGTTCATCCACCGTAAGGTTTGCATAATCTCTTANTGTTTATTTCATACCATTTGGATAATAGCAGGTTTAAGCTCAAATTAATTAGCCACTATAGCGGGTTTTTGAGTACTACAATGAAGTTCATCCACCGTAAGGTTTGCATAATCTCTTAAGGGTCTAAACTCTTCAATATTTTAATTATTCTGATTTGCCATTTCTTGAAATTTTTTAGTAATTTTTTTAATTATTTTTCTAATAGTTTTTTTATTTTAAAATCATAAGGCACGAGTCCTACGGAACCTAAACTATGCATGCTTTACTATAAAACACATAAAATAAAATGAANCAGTAATTTTTTATTATTATTTTTCTAATAGTTTTTTTTATTTTAGAATCATAAGGCACGAGTCCTACGGAACCTAAACTATGCATGCTTTACTATAAAACACATAAAATAAAATGAAACAAAAAATAAAAACTCACAAACAAGAACTTTATATATAAACGACACTACAATATTCCTAAAATAAGTCTTAAGATTTAAGTAAGACTTACTAAAAAAAATTTATTTTTTAAAAACTTCTTTTGAGAATATTTTTTCAAGTTACTATTATATTTCTCTTCCTCTCTGGCAATAGCGCCAAAAACTTGGTGTCGATTCTTCGGTATAAATAGATGTAAAATGTGATGTATGTGATTAACTTCCTTAATAGATATTCTTAATTTGCAACAAAGCCAAAAACTTGATCTAAAGCAAAAGCAAGGTAAATCTTTTACTATGAAGCAAATAAGAATACATTTATAGTATTTCAATATGGGATACTACGCAAGTATACGTATCGTTATCAAGTAATATAGAACTTTTTGATTAAGTCCCGAACATTGATCCCACAGGGAGGACTAATTTTAGATAACAAAATTTACTTAGCAATATATTCTTACTTAAAGCTAAGATGCTAACATAGGAATGAAAGTTGGATTCTTTTCGTAATTTTTGATGATTGAAAATAAAGTAAGCAACTAATTAATTTAACTAAAATACTTGCAAGATGAGGGCAATATTAATAAAATATCTTTTTCTTTATCATGAATGAGTGACAAATATAAAAATTCTGTTGTGTAAGTATGCTAAATGTGNATAAGACTTACTAAAAAAAATTATTTTTTAAGAACTTCTTTTGAGAATATTTTTTCAAGTTACTATTATATTTCTCTTCCTCTCTGGCAATGGCGCCAAAAACTTGGTGTCGATTCTTCGGTATAGATAGATGTAAAATGTGATGAATGTGATGTATGTGATTAACTTCCTTAATAGATATTCTTAATTTGCAACAAAGCCAAAAACTTGATCTAAAGCAAAAGCTAGGTAAATCTCTCACTATGAAGCAAATAAGAATACATTTATAGTATTTCAATATGGGATACTACGCAAGTATATGTATCGTTATCAAGTAATATAGAACTTTTTGATTAAGTCCCAAACATTGATCCCACAGGGAGGACTAATTTTAGATAACAAAATTTAGTTAGCAATATATTCTTACTTAAAGCTAAGATGATAACATAGGAATGAAAGTTGGATTCTTTTTGTAATTTTTGATGATTGAAAATAAAGTAAGCAACTAATTAACTTAACTAAAATACTTGCAAGATGAGGGCAATATTATTAAAATATCTTTTTCTTTATCATGAATGAGTGACAAATATAAAAATTCTGTTGTGTAAGTATGCTAAATGTGTTGTTCCAAATATGAGCAATAATATTTGTTACCCTTACTAAAGATACTATAAATAACATTGGTTAATCTGTAGTTTTAATAGTCTTGAAGACCGGCTAGGCAGGGAAGATACTAGCTCTCCTCAAGAGTTCCCTCTTTTCCCTCCAATTGGGGGCTAACATCTCGTATCGAAACCTAAAACTATAAATCAAATTGGGGGCTTTAGTCTGTCACTCTAAAGTCATCTAATTCTACACCCTTTAAATATATTTGCCTATTTATTTGCACTCAACCTCATGAACTATATTCTCATTCATGAAATCAATATGTGATTCTAACCATTTANATAGTTTTAATAGTCTTGAAGACCGACTAGGCAGGGAAGATACTAGCTCTCACTCAAGAGTTCCCTCTTTTCCCTCCACCTGGGGGCTAACATCTCGTATCGAAACCTAAAACTATAAATCAAATTGGGGGCTTTAGCCTATCACTCTAAAGTCATCTAATTCTACGCCCTTTAAATATATTTGCCTATTTATTTGCACTCAACCTCATGAACTATATTCTCATTTATGAAATCAATATGTGATTCTAACCATTTATTGACTGAGACAATACCATCTCAAATCTTACATGTTCTCACAACAAGTTTTAACATCCTAATTGGCCAAATCAAGAAGTAAATGAAGTGCAAGGTTTCAAATCATCACAACTTCTTCCAACATTAAAGCATAATACTTCACAAAACTTCCTTTTAAATATTTAGTAAATTATCATTTTAAGAAAAAAATATAAATAAAACTACTTAAAATTCATGGAGAAAATATAACTACACATGAGCTTAAAAGTAGAAATCATGCACATAAATAGGAAATCCAAATNGGTTTTAACATCCTAATTGACCAAATCAAGAAGTAAATGAAGTGCAAGGTTTCAAATCATCACAACTTCTTCCAACATTGAAGCCTAATACTTCACAAAACTTCCTTTTAAATATTTAATCAATTATCATTTTAAGAAAAAAATATAAATAAAACTACTCAGAATTCATGGAGAAAATATAACTACACATGAGCTTAAAAGTAGAAATCATGCACATAAATAGGAAATCCAAATTAAAAACAGGTGTAGCCACAAAGATAAAAAATTGTCTCAAATTCTCTCCACCAAGTGTCTTGAAATTCCTTTGAATTCTCTTCCTTCTCTCACAATACAAACTAAAACTCAAAAAAAAATAAAATATAGTAAAGGTGGCCGGCGGTGGAGGCGCTGATGGGCGACAGCGGCGGTGGGCTGTAAAGTTTCGTGGATGGCTAGCCTCTGACCTGGCTTTGATGATCCAAGTCTTATTTAATAAAAATATAAAAGGTTCCTTGGTGTTTCTTCAGAAATGTGTCTCCATTCAATGAATCGTCTAGAAGTTTCATCCTCAAAAGCTAACTGAAAGTATTTTCGTGTCCATGGGCTATTTCCCACATTTTTATGAAGGGTTGCTTCAAACACCTATTCAAAATCCTGCTTAAATTAAATAATTCATCAAGTAATTACTTCTGGCGCTTAAGCGCNTAAAGTTTTGTGGATGGCTAGCCTCTGACCTGGCTTTAATGATCCAAGTCTTATTTAATAAAAATATAAAAGGTTCCCTGGTGTTTCTTCAGAAATGTGTCTCCATTCAATAAATCGTCTAGAAGTTGCATCCTCAAAAGCTAACTGAATGTATTTTCGTGTCCATGGGCTTTTTCCCACATTTTTATGAAGGGTTCCTTCAAACACCTATTCAAAATCCTGCTTAAATTAAATAATTCATCAAGTAATTACTTCTGGCGCTTAAGCGCGAGGTACCTGGCGCTTAGTCACCCAGTCATTTTTGCTCTATTCTTCATTTTTGCTCCAAATTTGACACATTTTCACTCCTTTTAACATTTTCCATCCATTTGATTGTACCTAATAGAAAAACACATAAATACCTTTCATTAAAGTGAAATATCTCAAAATTAGGTATAAAAATGTGTATAAAAACACTATCTATTTTCAGTGTATCACCTACTCCTCTACCTTTGAAGCTTTATGATGATATTGCTCAGCTGATGAAGGAGTATGATGATGTGAATGGTGAGGAGTAAACTTCTATTGAAGGATTGTCATTGCATTAAGGTGATTTANGCGCGGGGTACCTAGCGCTTAGTCACCAAGTCATTTTTGCTCTATTCTTCATTTTTACTCCAAATTTGACACATTTTCACTCCTTTTAACATTTTCCATCCATTTGATTGTACCTAATAGAAAAACACATAAATACCTTTCATTAAAGTGAAATATCTCAAAATTAGGTATAAAAATGTGTATAAAAACACTATCTATTTTCAGTGTATCACCTACTCCTCCACCTTTGAAGCTTTATGATGATATTGCTCAACTGATGAAGGGGTATGATGATGTGAATGGTGAGGAGTAAACTTCTATTGAAGGATTGTCATTGCATTAAGGTGATTTACTTTTTAAGATGTTTTGTTTTGCTGTAAGATGTAATTGTACTGATTTTTGTGGTGCAGTATTTGTTGTTAGTGATTCTCTTATTATTTTTTAGAGACTTTATTTTTGTGATGTTTTATGATGTAGACTTTTATATGTGATCAGATGATATTATGTGTTCTTTTTGGAGACTTGTGCATTCGATAGTATTTGATTGGTAATGCCATGTTAGACTTTATTTTATTTGTCTATTTACCTCATTATTGACATGTAGTAATTTTTTTCAGATGTACTCCTTTTGGAAATTTCTTATGATATGAAAATTTTACTTGTATATGTATTGGTAATCTTGCAAATTCTTCGCTTACAAACTTTAGTTTTTGCACTAGTTGTTAAATTCTTCATATGACATATGTAAGATATATAATAAGTTTCGGGGAAAAAGTTTTCATATGAAAATGCCTTAAATTAATTTATATATAAACTTAGGACAATGTCTTTTAGGAAATTCAATAAAATTCATATTAAACCTTAAAAGGTAAATTAAACTTTTGGAATGTATTTGTGATGTATTTTGTAGGATTCAAATAAGCTGGTTGATGGGANAGGTAAATTAAACTTTTGGAATGTATTTGTGATGTATTTTGTAGGATTCAAATAAGCTGGTTGATGGGAGTTTAAAACTAGAGAACTGTGCAAAGTGAGTAGCACCTAGGCACTAGCTATTGGATGCTTAGGTGTCTGATGACCACCCTTGTGCCAACAAAAAAAATAAAAACAAAAAACCAAGAAAAAGGAAAGTAGATGTCCATTTGTGGAGCTTAGGAGTGATCCCTCTTGATACTTCTATTATGCAAAGTACAACAATATTTCAGATTATATTTCACTTATATTTCCTTATTTTACAGCAAAACCAAAAACTTAATCCTGAAGAAAAATAAGATTTTAATTTTTAATTATATATATTGGGATACTACACAAGTATACGCATCGTTATCAAGTAATATAGGACTTTTTGGTTAAGACCTGAATATCGAACCCACAGGGAATTTATACAATATGCACTTTTAGAAAAATTTATATTTTTAAAAAGACAATTACTTAAAATGAATATGTTTTATAGTAATTAAAATTTAAATATTTTTGGTATTTTTGATATTTTGACAAAACAGAAACAACTCAAAAAGATAACTAGAGTTTTGTAGATAAAAAACACTTAATAAGAAAAATATCTTTCTTCTTATCATGAATCAGTAATAAGTATAGGAATTCTATTGTGGAAGTATACAAATTATGTTGTGCCAAATATGAGCAATAATATTCTTTACTCTTACTAGACTTGCTATAAAGAACATTGGCTAATTTAAAGTTTGAATAGTAATGAAGACTGGCTAGGCAAAGAAGATAATAGCTCTCACTCTAGAGTTCCCTCTAATCCCTCCACCTAGGGGATAACATTCTCGTATCATAACCTAAAATAATAAACCAAGTTGGGGGCTTTAACCTGCACTTTAATGTCCTCTAACTCTACACCCTTCAATGAATATTTTCCTATTTATTTGCACTCAATCATATAAACTACATTCTCATTCATACAACCTCATGTGATTGTTTTCAATTTTTGACTGAGACAATACCAGCCCAGTTCTTACATGTTCTCACAACAAATTTTAACATATAGATTGGCCAAATCAAGAAGTAAATGAAGTGCATGGATTTAAATCTTCACGACTTCTTCCAACATTAAAGATCAATACTCTCCATAGTTTCCATCCAAAACTTAATTATTTATCATTTTAAGAAGAAAGATAAAGATAACTACTCAGAATCCATGGAGAAAATAAAAACAAACTTTAGTTTAAAAGTAGAAATCATTGTCAAATCAACAACAAGTCTCAATTAAACCAAATAAATCCCAAATAAAAAGATAAAAACTTATCTCATGTTCTCCACCAAACTCTTGAAGTTCTCTTTGAATCTCTTCTCTTTTATAATCACTCAAAATAAACTAACAAAAAGGATAAAATAAAAGTAAAAGTGGCGCCTGAAAATCTCTCCGAACTAACTGCCCAAATGATGAACTTTCCAAGTATTTTCAGGATTTTTTTCTAAGTCCTCTCTTCTTTCTTTTATATTTTTCCAAGAGGTGCCTTGGAAATTCTTAAAAATATCTCTATATTCGATGTATTTCCCCAAGAGATGCATCCTTTCGTGATAATTTCTATCCATGGTGGTTATAACAACCTATTAAGATAATGGTGGTTATAGTAACTGCCACCGGCGCTTAAGCGCGGGGCCTCTGGCGCTTAGGCGCGACCTTCTCTATTTAACCAATGCTTAAGCGCTGGATCTGACACTCAGACGCCGAAACTCTTTTGAACATTTTTCACCTTTTTGCTCTAAATTTGATCATTTTTCACTCTTTTATGCATTTTTCACCCTTTTTACCTGTATATGCAAGAAAAACAAAAAAATACCTTCCATAGAAAAAATAGGTATAAAAATGTTTCTAAAAACACTATTAATTTTAGGTGTATCAATGAGTCATCCTGCAACACCTAGACATTAAGTTCGAGCGCCTAGGAACCCAATTCAATAGCAAGGTAACTCTAGAAATGGAAAAAGGGATGTCAAACCTACAGTGCTCAGGCACTAGTACTTAGTGCTTAGGTACTCCATACTAGCACCAAGGAGCTAGTTCACATGTTTTAGTGGTTCAGATGGTTCAGAGGCATTGATTTGTGAAATAAAATATAAAATGACTTTAAGTGAGAATGGGTGGGGAACTTATACACATTCGAATAGAATAGGGAGCAACTCAAAGTGAAACCTAAGTGTCAGAGAGCATCAAGTGTGAAGTGTGAAGTTGCTCGTGTATTTTAAATATATCATTTATAGGAGAAAGAAAGACAAGTGTTTTACTATATTATTTTAAATATCAAACTCTTGTCTAAATTTTCTTCTGAATGAAATAATTATTGTTTTGTATCTAAGCATGAATGGCAAGTAGATTATTTTTTCTGCTTGAATTGGTGATGTAGAATTTTGGAGTTGGTCTTTTCTGATGTAATTTCACTATAGATTTAAAGTGTTGGTGAATTAACCTTTTTCTCTTAATTAGGTTATTTCACACTCGTTTGGGAGAATAATAATATTGCTTCTAGATCAGTGTATCGTGACAAAAAAATAAGAGATCATGAGCTAATTATTTGATTTGAGGAGCTAAATAAGTATGATTATCAAATCTTCTTAGATGTCTGGGAGTGGATAAGAAGGATAACTGTTCCTAATTGTTACCCACAATTTTAATAACATAGTTGAACTTAAAATCTTATCGAACTAATTCAGAGAGGAATTTATTAAGCGTTAGCAAACATCTCCACATTCTCACCTCTTTAACTTAGGTTTCACTTCTTTAGATATTTGGATTAATAACTTCTAAAAATCACATAAATTTGAACCTTCAAGCTAAATTCAAAACTAGTAAACTATAACTTTTTGGGACTCTGAGAGTTTGCTCGTTCCTCAAGGGAGTGACACATAGACTCAATTTTGTATACTAACTGGATGGTGCATATACTNAGAACTAATTCAGAGAGGAATTTATTAAGCGTTAGCAAACATCTCCACAGTCTCACCTCTTTAACTTAGGTTTCACTTCTTTAGATATTTGGATTAATAACTTTTAAAAATCACATAAATTTGAACCTTGAAGCTAAATTCAAAACTAGTAAACTATAACTTTTTGGGACTCTAAGAGTTTGCTCGTTCCTCAAGGGAGTGACACATAGACTCAATTTTGTATACTAACTGGATGGTGCATATACTTGCATGATTCATTGGTGCTTTGCAGAATTTGGTTTGTATCACTATGTTTCAAAAGTTTAATCGGAAACCTGAGATATTTTACATGCACAAGACCAAATATTTTATATGGGGTCAGAGTTGTTAGTTGTTATATGAAAAATCCCACTAATATGCGTTTAAAGACAACTGTAATAATGAGTCTTTGTTATATTAAAGGTATACTAATTCATGGACTTTTATGTTACCANATATGGGATCAGAGTTGTTAGTTGTTATATGAAAAATCCCACTAAGATGCATTTAAAGACAACTGTAATAATGAGTCTTTGTTATATTAAAGGTATACTAATTCATGGACTTTTATGTTACCATTCTAATAAATTTAAACTTCTAAAATTATCATAAATTGATTGAGCTAGAGACCAAGACGAGCACAAGAGAGGTAGAGATCATATCACACATATTTTTTATCAAGCCTTTAACTGTAGAATGATTCATAAAATTGAAAGTGACTTCTTGAGGTTGTTAATAAAAAAATTGGTTTATGTGAGTGTTTGAAATTACACCAAAATTATTAAATATTTAAAATATCTAAAAGAATGTGTATACTAAAGTGCCATTTAGTATTCCACATCCAATATAATCTAAAAAAAAATTATTTAGACTTTTTTAGATTATTCNTAAATTGATTGAGCTGGAGACCAAGACGAGCACAAGAGAGGTAGAGATCATATCACACATATTTTTTATCAAGCCTTTAACTGTAGAATGATTCATAAAATTGAAAGTGACTTCTTGAGGTTGTTAATAAAAAAATTGGTTTATGTGAGTGTTTGAAATTACACCAAAATTATTAAATATTTAAAATATCTAAAAGANGGAGTGTTTGAAATTACACAAAAATTATTAAATATTTAAAATATCTAAAAGAATGTGTATGCTAAAGTGCCATTTAGTATTCCACATCCAATATAATCTAAAAAAAAATTATTTAGACTTTTTTAGATTATTCTAGTGCATGACAAATGTTCTAGAATGATCTTTGTATTATGGTTAATTAGGTCTTTAGCCCTATCATTTTGAGAATGAAAGAAGAAAGTAAAATTTTTCTTTCTTTATTGTCCANTTTTGTACTATGTTTAATTAGGTCTTTAGCCCTATCACTTTGAGAATGAAAGAAGAAAGTAAAATTTTTCTTTCTTTATTGTCCATACAAATATCTCATTCTCCTCTTTATACTCCATACATATATTTGTTTTACCTTGTCCTTGTTCAGAGAATATAAATATTATATTTATTATAATTAGTTTGCAAACTAAAAAACTTGTTTGATGTCATAGGNGTCTCCTCTTTATATTCTCCATACACATATTTGTTTTACCTTGTCCTGTTCAGAGAATATAAATATTATATTTATTATAATTAGTTTGCAAACTAAAAAACTTGTTTGATGTCATAGGTATTAATATATAGCTGAGTAGGATAAGTTACTATGATATTATAAGCAAAATAATAATTTAGATATATATAGCAATTTTCTCGTTAGATTAAATGACAATGCACATATAATTTATTAAAGCTAAACGAAATTGAGCTTAAATGTTATTTAATATGTACAATTCTGCCTGAAAAAGAGCAATAACAAAGGGCGACTAAACAACCATAATGAACCATGGATTGTTGAAGAATACCACTGCATACAAGCTCAAAAATTATTTGAGAATGAAGTCTTAAT
>JXCR01148839.1:242201-281286 GCA_002079205.1 Phalaenopsis hybrid cultivar
TGTGTGTGTGTGTGTGTATATATATATATATATATATATATTGAGAAAAATATTAAGATGTCATTATTGTGAGGAAGAAGTTGTACATCTAATATAAGGAAGAGAATAAAGATCTCCCCTTATCAAAAAAGTAAGCTCTAAAGGAGGGAGTACATCAATCTTTGGAACCAAGGATACAACACCCTGAGAAGCTAGCCAGTTAGCACACTTGTTGCCCTCCCTAAGGATGTGGCTCCAATAAGTTTGTATATTGTGAGTAGCTATCATATTGGTAACCTGCTTAAGAAGAGAGACTAAGAACTATGGGGGAGAGAGGTTCTCCTTAAAAGCTTGAACCAGCCATGAAGAGTCCAGCTCTAAGTGTAGATGATTCCAACACATGGCAACAAAAATTTTGATGGACGAGGAAACAGTTAGAATTTCAGCATGTAAAGCATTAATGGCCAACATAGGAGACTAAAAAAATAAGAGGCACGTCCCTGTATGGTTCTTGAATATCCCCTTAATGCTAGCACTGTTACGCTTGAAACTGCCATCAGTGTTGATCTTAATCCAAGGATGCACAGGTTTCCTTCAATGGACTAAAGTAATGTTTAAAGTAAAAGAAAGTGAGCTATGCAGATTCTTGTTGCATGAACACTCATAGTTTCTAACCTTGTATCCCATGAAATTAATGATCTTGAAAATATATGAGTGACAGTTGATGCTGATTTGAGCTGAATTAGTAGAGCAACCATCATATTTGTTGTCATTCCTTGTCATCCAAATGAACCAAGTAATGATGAAAGGAATGAGTTCTACCTGATTGTCTTTCCAAAGTCTCCAACAGTCAATAAAGTTGTAACAATGACTAAGATTAGCTAGGAGATTGAATTTGGAAACAACCTGTAACTAGACATCCTTGGCAGTAGGACAGGAGAAGAAGAGATGAGAAAATGATTCCTCCTGATGGCAGTAAAGATAAAATTTTGATGGGCCTTTTAACCCCTTAAGTTTGAGGATATCATCAGTAGGAATGATTTTGTGGAAGCATCTCCAAGCAAAGAAGGACATAGAAGGGCTAAGAAATTTTACCTACATAGCTTTACCCCAATCCTGTGAAGGCCATTTAGATAATGTGTAGTAAGCAAATTTAGTAAGAGAGATTTGATGAGAAATCTTGGTCACTATTCTATCTAGAATTTGGGGAGTTACATGTATTTGGGTGATTTGATGCAATTGTTCAGTTCCAACATAGAAGCCAACAGATCTTTATTCCATTGCTGACCAGCCCAACAATTCTGAATTGGAAGACTAAAGGATGGGTTTAGATTTGTAGAAGGATCCAATTTGCCATCAAGTAACCAATTATATAGCCAGAAATCAACTTTGCCTTCCCCAACTTCCCAAATGAATAAATCTTCAGCAGCAGTTCTGACTTTAAGGAGTTCAGTTCATATTCTAGAGTCCCTAGGTTTCTTGAGTGTGGTTACTAGATGGGAATGTTTATAGTATTTCATCTTCATGAATTTGGCCCACAGAGAAGTTTGATCTCTGAACTTGATCCTTAATTTACAGTAGAAGTTGTGATGTAATTGTTGGAAAGATTTCATGCATAGTCCTCCAGCAGAAATAAGGAGACATAATTTATCCCATCTTAACCAATGAGCGTGTTTGTGCTTCCCCTCACGCAAAAATTTGTTAAGCATCACCTTCAAGGTATTTTGAGTACTTTTTTCATTTTTAGCATTTGCATGATATACATGTGAAAAGAAGATAAAATGCTTTTAACTAAAGTAAGTCTTCCACCCTGTGAAACATAAGCATTGGTCCAGCAGGAGATCTGTTTGGAGACTTTAGAAACAACTTCATCAAATTGAGTTTGCCTTTTCCTCCCCTTGATTAATTGAACCCCAAGATACAGAAGAGGGCATGCAACAAATTTAAATCTAGTATAATCTTTGATCCAATTCTTGGTAGCTGTTGTGATGTTTTTACTAAAAATAAGTTGACATTTATTCTGATTCAGTGAGAGACCAGAGAGATATTGAAAAAGATTTAACAATTTAGACACCATCTTTACCGCAGGCTTGGAAGCATTATAAAACAAAATGATATCATCTGCATAGCATAAATGGCTGATGGAGAAGTTAGCTTTGTTGACAAACCTAAGGTACTCCTGTTTAGAAAAGTGATGATTGAGAAGTCTAGAGAGATAGTCCATGGCCAATATGAAAATATAAGGGAGAGGGGGTCTCCCTGTTTGATGCCTCTTGAAGCTTGGATTAGCCCATGAGTATTGCCATTCACCAGGATCGTGTAGTAGTTATTATGAAGCCATATTTGGATCACATGACGGAAAGAATCATTGAATGCTCTAACTTTAAGAACTTCCAAGATAAAATTTTAGTTAATAGAGTCGCTGGCTTTTGAAACATCAAGCTTGTACATGAGATTTCCCACTCTACAGGGATTTTCAATATACAAAAGAAGCTCTTGAGTAAGTAAGACATTATCAGTTATTTGTCTCCCTGCAACAAAAGCAGATTGGTTAGGAGCAATCAACAAAGGTAGGCGGGGTTTTAATCTAAAAACCAGCAGCTTGCTAATGAGCTTTGACAACACAGTTGTAAGAGAGATAGGCCTGAAATGATCCCAGCTAGATTCTTGATCACCCTTAGGAATTAAAGTAATGGAAGATATAACAAAATACTTAGGCATATCAGCCCCCCTGAAGAAAGTTTGGACAGCCTCCACAACCTCCCCTTTCACAATAGGCCAAGCATTCTTATAAAAAGTGGAAGTAAAACCATCAGCTTTAGCAGCTTTGTCACCATCAATGGAACATAAAATTTGCCAAATTTCACCTTCAGAATGAACACAAGTATGATCCAAACTGTTAACATGAGTAAATTTGTCATTAAGAAGGCCTGGATTGAAATATTGATTTTTCGGAATAGTAGGCAGAGACAAAAGAGCCTGAAAGTGATTGATGGCATTTAACTGAAATTGATCAGTGCCTTGAATTCAATAGCCATTTCTATCTTTATTCTTCAAGATTTTATTTGATTGTCTCCTGTGTTTGATACAAGCATGATAGAATTTAGTATTTCTGTCCCCATCCACAATTTTTTCAAAGCAGCCTTCTGTTTGTAGAACTGTTCTTCCTAGTGAATAGCTCTAAGCAAGTTGCCATTAGCAGTGACAAGTGCTTGTTAATCTAAGGTACCTAATTGAAGCTCCAATTCTACTACCTTAACAACCTGTTCAGCCTCCTCAAATTTAGATTTCAATTTGCTAAAACAATTCTAATTCCAGGATTTTAAGTGCTTAGCCACGGACTTCTGAATTTTCCACAGTCTGATCCATGGAGGAAGGGACATATCAGGAAGCCAAACGGATTGAAGAAATGGAAGAAAATCAGGATGTTCCACCCAAAAAGTGAAGAATCTAAATCTGGGAATGGGGGAGGATTGAGTAGGGGAAATAGATTTTAGCAAAGGTCTATGATCTGAACAAGTGTAAGGAAGATGTGAAACAGAAGTGTGGATGTTCGTCTGAAACCAACAATGGTTAACTAGAAACCTGTCAATTCTTTCATGAAGCTTTTGTCTCTTCGATGTATCAAGTGGTCCCTCATGGGGTAGTTCAAGAAGATCAATGTTTATGATGTTATCAGTGAAAGTCAGCATCTGATTTAAATCAATAGGTTTTCCTCCCCATTTTTCATTCAGTCTAGTCACACTGTTAAAATCCCCACCAATAATTCAAGGCCCCTTTACTGAAGGCTTGATCTAATGAATTTGCTACCACAAAACTACTTTATCTCATGTTGAACTGCCTACATATACAAAAGTAGCAACAGTAAGAAGAAAATCCCACTGCAAAGAAACATGTAGGAACTGAGGATGGTTGTCCAAGAGTTGTAGATTGACCTTCTTCCTATAGAAAAGCCAAATTTTATTGTTGGAATTATTCAGAAATGAGAATTGAGGAAACTTCTCAATGATTCTGTTAGGGGTGTTATGAACCAAAGGTTCCAAAATGAAAAAGCAAAACAACTGATGTTTCTTAACTAAGTTTTTAATCCTGATCAGGGAATTTGGATCAGAAATCCCCCTGATATTCCAACACAAAAGTTTAATCATAGTAGATATAAGAAGGTCCCCAAGTCTGCCTTACCAAACTAGTAAAACCAGCTTTTCAGACCCAGTGTAAGCAAAAAGGGATGGCTGAAATAATATCTGTAAGGATAGATTCATAGTGAATTGATATTATGAAAGGTTTAGAGAGGAAGAGGTTATGAGTATAAGTTGGTAGGATTAGGATGTCAGGAGAGTGGTGGAGGTTGGAAAAATGATTGAGTGAAGATATGGAAAAGCAGTGGGTAAAGGAATCAGAAAATTCCCTCATAACACTCTGAAGGTCACAAGAAACCAAAAATTTAATAGAATTAGCAAACCAAGTTTTGTAATTATTAATAAAAATTTTCAGTCATGTTAAAGACTGGGAATGGGCAGAGCCCTAAAAGAGACAGTAACAGAAGCTATTCATTTGGAGGGAAAATGTGAAGTGAGGGCTAAGATCTAGATCTTGTTCTTCCTCTACAAGCAGCAGGAGAAGATCGAGCCTTCCCCTTTCCTCCAGTAACCATAGATGTAGCACCAATTTGTAATCTCTGCACTTCAGTAGGTTGTTTTTTTTTCCTCTTGGATGTGTGGACCTACCAATCTTCCTCCAAAAGGTGTGTTAGTTCAACAATTCTTCCTTCATCAGGAGCCATTGATACATGAGTCTCATTCAAAGAAGCCTTTTTGATTTCCTCCATTCGCTCCACTAGTGAGCAGGTTGAAGGAGTAATGATAGTTACAATATTGAGTTCTTCTCTTAAAAATCCAGGGGAGGAAGAAGAGGGAACATTTGAAGTAAAGGGAGCAATAGAACTTTGGGAATTATCCAGTGAACCACCTCCAATATCCTCCAGTAGTGGTGCCTCAACCACAGGGGAAGATGACTTCTGAATAGCCTCCTTTTCTCTATTAGGAGGGGATCATTTAGAGAGATCGTGCAATCAATAACACCTATCCCTAGTGTGGCCAAACATTTTACAATGCTGACAATAATAAGGCTTTTGCTCAAGTATAACTTCTTGCCAAAACCCTTCCTTATCAGATCCAATCCAAATTCTTTTCACTTCAGGCAAGGTGATGTCCCTTTCTATGAGGATTCTAGCCAAAGAATGTCTTTCTTTGTTATATGTAGGGGCATCAAACTTTAAAGGCCTACCCAAAGCACAACCAATGTTGAACAAAGCATTCAAATTGAAAAATGGGAGGGGGAGACTAGGTAATTTGAACCAAAGGGGAACCACAGGTGGCTCTTTACTTACGTCAAATCTAGGTGTCCATTTCAGTATCTTCATGGTGGTTCTTGCAATAAGTAATGATTGCTTGGCAAAGACCCTAGCATAGTCCTCTTCAATAGTCAATTGTATAAGTAAGTGTCTACCATCAAGCAAACATAACTTCTAAGCTCCAATAAATTTCAAAGAATTAAAATAGTTCCTAACAAGTTCCATCTGAGGATGACCCAGCTGGAATTTGCCCACAAGAGTAAGTTTAACTCCCTCATTCAATGAGATAATTTCTTATCATGAAAAATTGATGGTCGGTTCTCCTTCTTTACATCCTAAAGGATGAATACAAGGGGAATCCCCCTTACCAGCAACAATATCATGAAATCCCTAGGAAAATACTAATAAATCCATGTCTTTAAGAACATCAGTAGAATGGCCAACTACCCCAAAATAGGTGGCCTTGGTCCATTGAATATTATTCTCAATTTCAAGGGTGGAATCCATGGAAAGGAGCAAACCAGAAAACTTTGAACAACACCTGGCTCCTCCTTCAACAAAGCCCCCAAAAAGACCACAATGCTTCCAACTTAACAAAAACCAGAACCAAAAACCAAGTGAAAAACTAGAGAGGAGCACAGTCCCAGAGCTCAAAACAAACTAGGAAGCAGGCCACCAAAAAGCAACAGAAAAAATGAAAGTTCCATTGCTCTTGTTTATGATTGAAAGTGCCCCTATTTGCCACTATGTAATTTTCTCCCCTAGAAAGGAAAATATGAACAAACTCTATCAATTTCTTACCGATGAAGATAGAAATTGGGAGATCAGATATAATGAAAATGTAAGTTTTTCTTCATCATTATTAAATATTACACCTAAGGCTTGTCATTTTCTTATTGCATCAAAATTACTTCCTACCATAAAAATCAGAAAGGTGACGAAAGAGAGTGTTATTTTAATTTATTGTATTCAAAATGAAAAAAATTTTAATGTTGGTGCAATAATTGTGAAATCGGTTTTGGGTTTAATCATTAATGGATCTACTACTAGACTAGGGCATTTATCTACTATTTTCCTACTGTGCAGTCAATCGCAAGTGCCGTATGAAAGTTAGAAAAAATTAATTATTCCTTGGAAGCCTATGGACCCAGAAGTTTATTACAACTGCATAGGAATGGATGAGAATGATATGAATATACTGATGGATCAATCATCCTAGAATTCATCACCTATTCAGTCTTACTTCAGCTCGAATGCACTTCTAAAGAGGTTGAAGAAGATAGAGAAAGAGGTACAAAATCACATGAATTCAATTGAAAATATTTTTTAAATGCTGGATCATCTGGATTGGAGGATGAAAAAATATTTTTAACATACTGGACATATTGAAGATGGTTTGGTGCGTATGTTCAAGAAACATGCTTGGATTGAGAAAGATTTGATGGATGAATTTATTTATCGACCTTTATACAACTTGTATGTGCACTACCAATCTATGGGAGACATTTAAGAGTAAAAGAGCTACAAAGATGTTTGAACTTACTTTATGCACGAATGCTTATTTAGTATTGCTTAATTATGTTATGGTGTTATCTTGAATTGCATTTACTTTCACTGTTGGACTTTAATTGTGTTTGTTGTTGAGTTTTTTTATACATAGTTTCAGTGTTAGGATGATTGTTTTGCTTGGGACACTGAATTAGATTTTGTTGGCTTGAAAATTGTCAGTTTGCAATAGTGCAGATTTTATATATAAAAGTGAGTTTTGTGTTGTTTATGAAAGTTTTGCGTTAGAAAATTATTTTATTATGAGTATAAGTGTTTATTTGAGGTAGTTAGAGGTTGGCGTAATCTAGTACAAAGCAGATTTCTACAGAAAAATGAAATATGAAAAATTATGGAGTTGGCGCCTAGGGCCAAATTCCCAAAAACCCCTAAATGGGTTAAAAGCTGCAAAATTGCCCAGTAAAACTCCATTTATACTGCTTGAGTCATCTTCTAACTCTAAACCACAACTTATGTCTTAACATTGTGTGGATTTGAGAATATTTCAAGGGATAAAAATCTTAGATTTCATCCTCTCTTGGTAAGAGCTTCACTTTAACTAATGATCAAATCTTCATAAGAGGTAAGCATGTTGAGTTTTCTAGATAAACAATCAATGCATTTTATGAATTAAGGAATGTATTCCATTGTGAATATGCTGCATTCATGATGACTGACTCATCACTGGATGAATTAATTGACTTTTTGACTCTTTGAAGGGGAGAATGAAAAATTAAGAACAATAAGAAAGTTAATTTCTCCACTTCCATGATGATTTTTCAATCAAAGGTATGACATTACTTCATCTCTACAAAATTTCTTCCAACAAATCATCTGAGTGAAGTAACAAAGGAAAAAAGCTATGTTAAATTTCTGCACTCTACAAATGAAGGAAATAGATGTTGGTGCTCTTATAGTACATAATGCTCGAAGTATAGCCAGGAGTGCTACAACTAGTGGTTTGGGATAACCTGCCCTGATTTTCACTTTATGTGAATAATCAAGAGTTCCACAGAAATGAAGAAAAGTTGTAGCCATAGAAGCCAATTGGGAGACATACAACCCAAAGAGTTGAATCATTTGCTGAATCCAAGAGTGGAGGAAGTGATAGACCTTCAAAATGTGCTGCAAGGCCATCTACTTCCAGCTCTGCTTCACTTGAGAACATCACGAAGCACCTTATGATACAACAAATGGATATTATGAATCTGCAAAAGGGAATTGGAGGAATTGAAGCAAGGAACACATATAATGATGAATATAAGCAGAGAAGAGTTCAACGTGATACATCATATCAGGAGGCTATGACTAGATATTTAAGGGATGATTATAATGAGAAATTTCTAACTTACCCCAGCTTTACTCCTTATATGCCAGATCAAGAAGAAGAAGAAGAAGAAGAAGAAGAAGAAGAAGAAGAAGAAGAAGAAGAAAAAGAAGAAGAAAGAGAGGATGAGGAGGAAGAGGATGAAGACTGCTATTTTAGGAGTTTGTTATGTTTGTTTGTTAATTTGATTGTTTATTATTTATTTTCTTTAAAATGGTTGTAGTAGAAACTTTCATTTTGGTATTGTACTATGGACTATAATAGAAGTTGTAGATTTTAATTTTTCTTCTTTTTTAGTTAATTTTACTTTCTCTTTAGGTTTTTAATTCCTAGCAAATTCTTTAAAATATATTGTGCTTCGTTTAATGATTTAAACCTGTATTTTTCTTAAAGTTAGCACCAACAGTATACCAGAGCCCAGTTTCATATTCAGAAATCCTCTACATGTTAACTTTTTTTATGCATTTATTATTTTCTTTCACCTTACAAAAATTTTGTGGACTGGACAATTTTAATTACTTTAAAACTTAAGTTTGGGGGAAAAAAATTTCTTTTAAAAAGAAGTAAACTAAATTTTATTTATCCTCAATTAACAATATGTTTAAAATTTATTTAACATGACCTTAGATATGAGGGCTTAAATTTAAATAACTATATTTATGTTTGTAAATATTATGGTAAATTTAGGTCAAATTTTTAATAATGAAGGTCAATTCTAAAGTTAAAGATATTTGGTATGGAAGGATAAGACTATGTTTTTCTATTTAAAGTAAAGGAAATTGTATTTTTGAAGTATTAAGAATTTTAGAGTTTCATGTAAGAAGAAAAGAATGAAACTTTCTGAAAATCATCAAAACTAATATGAAGTTATAAAGTGAAGAAAGGTGAAAATTTTTAACTTTAAGAAGAGGATAGTGAAGTTCCAAATTACTAAAGGCTATCCAGATATAGTAATCCTCACTTTAAAAAAAAGAAATAAAAGGATTGTAAAGATCCTAAAAAGAAAATAAAAAGGGGGGGGGGGGGATTGAAAACATCCTAAAAAGAAAGGAAAAAGAAAAAAATGAATGTGAGAAGAAGCTTGAGGAAATGCCTCATAAAAAATTGGCTTCACTTAAGTCAACTTGAGGAAAAGGCTTTATGACATTGTCTAAACTTGTATTTGAGTATTAACACCCTTACTGGTAAAGTTTTCATGAAGTTACTTTTCATATGGATATTCTATGTATCCTTAATATAACAAATTGCAATTCTTCTTAAAATGCATAGAGATTCAGAAATCTTAGATTTGATTACTAAGTATTCTTATACTTATAGTTGTAATCTAAGTTATTAATTTTTTTTAAATTTACTATTTCATTTATTGAATTAAAGTATAGAAGTTTATAAGTTAATCTCTATCCTAAGTCATATGTTTATGTAGTAAAAGTGTCACTTGAGGACAAGTAACATTTTTGTTTGGGGGATTTTTATACACCAAAATAATGTGTTATTTTATGTATATATTTTATGCATATTTTTGGTGATATTGCACTTTAAAGAAGGATATTTTCATGTTTTTGTTACAGGTATATCAATTTTAGACATTTGGAGCAAAAATAGCGAAAAGGACAAAATTTGGAACCAAAATAATAAATTTTGTGATTATGGTGTTTGTAGCTCCAATTTATAGAGAGCTAGTGCTTGAAGCACCAAATTTGGCACCTGAAGCTCCATTTTATAGAGAGGCAGCACCTAAATTTCCAGAATGCCAGAAACCAAAATAATACGGATTTAAGCAACTTGGCGCGTGAAGTGCCAGAATCAGCACCTGAGGCGCTAGAGACGACACTTGATGAATTAAGGCGATTTTGGACAAATTTTGCATGAATTTTGAAGGGTCCAATTGTTTCAAATGCCCTATGGAGTGATTTAATGCATCTAGATACGTTGTAAGGCTCTTTAATGAAGGGATATGTATCTCAAATCAATGGACATGTCTTTTGAAATTCAAAAGGTTTGACTTTTGGAGAGAGTTTTGGAGGGAAAAGTGAATTATTTTTAGAGGGAGACAACCTCTAATAAAAGAGTGGGAAGTCTAGTGCATAAGGGAGGCATGTAAGGTATTGGAAGAAGAGTTTTTGATGGTGAAGAGAGAAAGTCGAGTAAGAGAGAGTGTCAAGGACTTGGAGTTTTTCTTTAAGGATTGTAAGAGGAGAGGGTAAGTGAGTTTTTTTTTTTTCATTACACTTCCAAAAGAGAATTAAGAGTCCTTGTAAAGAGGTAAAATGCTTAAAGAGAACTTCTAGGGATTTTCTTGGGAAGGATTGTGAGATAAGTTGTGTCTTTTATTTCTTTATTTTGTAAACTTGCTTTATATATGAAATCCATATTTTGTCATATCATTCTCATGAATTTTGAGTAGTCTTCTTTATACTTCTCCGTCTTCGGAGATATGGTTTTGTGAAGAAATGATTTTGTTTTATAAGGTTTTAAATGTCAAACATTTGTGATGATTTGAACTTCGATCTTCATGTACTTTTCGATCTGCCCAATTGAAATGCTAAAATGTGTTGAGAAACATATGATACGATAAGGTTATGATCTCTACAACATGGTGAGAGTCTCATTCAATTTCATGGTCGAGGATGTTTTCCATGGGGTTGAGTGTACAAAAATAGGGAAATATATTTTATTGGATGCAGAATTGGAGATTTTAAGGTGACAGATTAAAATCTCCAAATTGGTCCAGTTGATTGGAAAATAATGCAAGATTGTTAGCCCTCAGGTGGGGGAGAAGTGGTAGCTTTGGAGTGAGAGCCGATATCTTCCCAACCTAACCATGAAATTAGGGACCAAACTTTGGATTGTCAATGTTCTTTATGCAATTGAAAGAGGGTAAAGAATATGATTGCTCCTAATTGGCACAATACAATTATATATATATATATATATATATATATATATATATATATATAATGATTTTAATTTTTTCACAATCCATATACNAAATACTTTATTTTTTAGCTTAATTTTGAATTAAAATTAATTAAAATAATTAAAATTGAAAAAAATACAAAAATAGTATAAAATGTTTCTAATTATTTATGGATCACTTATGACTCATTAGAATATTTTTCTTAATTTTCTAAGTTAAAGTTAATTTTTTAAAGACTAAAAATGTATTTTCTTTAAGTTTCCATTAAAATAATTACAATAAATAAATTAAAAATCATAAAAATAGAGGGTTCACTTCTTTGAGTTCTTTGGACTTAGGGGATTTCATAAAAATGTAAAAAGTTATTTTTTAAAATAAATTAAAATTTCTATTTTAATTAATTGACAAAACTAATAAATAATTTTAAAAATTAAAATATAATTTGAAAAATAAAAAAAATTGTTCTAAGTGGTCTTCTAACCTAGGTGGACCTCCAATAATTTTCTCATGAATAAAAATATTACTTTGATTAATTAAATAAATTAATATTGAAAATCCTATTTTTGAGTTAAAATAATTTTTTAAATTAAATAAAAATTTGAAAAATCACTTCTTCGCCTCTGATATTTTTATTGACCTAAGGGAGGGGTACTCTAAGAATTTCAAAGTCATTTGAGTTACATTTGATGAGTTATGAAGTGAGGAGCCTTAAGGATAAAATGGTAATTTTTTATTCTTAATGCCTTAATTAAATTTTAGGTTTGATTAAAAAGGGTATAAGGGTAATTTTGATTACATCAAGTTCTTCTGGATGATTGAAATATAAGGGACTAAAATAGTAGAAACCAATTTCCCACTCTTTTACAATAAAGTTATAATTATAATTTTACTTAATTATCATAATTTGGAGTTTAATTAAATTAAATGATTCTAAGGTGGTAGGCTTATGTCACCAAAATGATAATTCATTAATTTAAAGCCCCCTTTATTGGTGATTTGATTATAAGACATGATCTTCATAAAGAATTGAACTTCACCAAATTTAATATTTAATCATTGTAAGTTCAGTTTAAATGTTGGACCTTAAAGGATTAGTAATGCATTAGACTCAACTAGAATTTCTCTAATGAGGATTCGAAAAGAAAATATATTAATTATAAACATTTTTGTGAAAACACTACAGGCCCAGCTTTACCTGTGGGCATGAGGTCCTTAATGACTTGAGTTTGCCTAAGGGTATCCATTCAAATAATTTTTAAGTAAAACATTAAGTGACTATTTGATTATCCCACTCTTGGGATAATTAAAACATCAGGATCACTGAGCATAGGGTGTATTGATTCATTAAAATTAAATTTAAAGTTTGGATGATCAATTGAACAATATAATAACATCAAGTGAACTAAAAAATGTTTTAAGGGATTTTAAAAGACATTTAGGGTTATGTGACCAAAGGAAAATATGTTGAGATTTTCATACCTATTTTACATTAATTTTGATGATATTACACTTTAAAGAAAGATACTTTTGATGTTTTATTGCAGGTATGTTGAATTATGATCATTGGAACAAAAAGATGCAAAAAGTAGCGAATTTGGAGCAAAACGGAACAAATTATGGAGATTTGATCTTGGGCGGCGACGACGAGCTCGACGCCGCCGATGGCGAGATCGACGCCGCCGACGGCGAGCTAGACGCCCTCGATGGTGAGTTTTTCCCAAGAGTCCAGAATTAAATATTCTAGTCGAGGTCGCTGATGGCGAGCACGTCCGTTCTCTCAACAGATGCATTGAATGTAGATGATTTTTTAAGGGACACTTAAGCAACTCTTGAAAACCCTTCTACAACTTTAAAAGAAACAATTTGTAGGCCAAAAAAGTGGTGTCCACGGTGGTCTCCATGGGGTGTTCGCTGAGTCTTTGTTGTTTGTGGTGCCCATTAAAGTGTAGAGAGTGGTTAGTATTGTGAGGAATTCTTCGAGAGGTGGTAAGAGTGGAAGGAAAGTCAGAGATTTCTTCCTTCTTGCCGCTTCGAAGGAGAATTCTGTGTGCTGTAAAGAAAGGAAGAGATTCAAAGGAACTTTGAGGAGTTTGCTTGGGGAGGAATTAGAGATAAGTTGTATTTACTTATTGAAATTTTTATGACATCACTTTTATATATAAATTCTAAGTTTTGTCGTATCTTCTCCATGAGTTCTGAGTAGTTTTCTCTATCTTTCTCNTGCTTTCTTGAATTTGAGCTCTTTGTCATAGAAACTTTATTTAGTTTTCATAAGTTTACTTTTGAAGTTTAGAAAATTAGTTTAGTTAACTTAGTTCTTTTCACTGCATTTTATTTAGCATACACTCAATTACTTTAGAATTGAATTTTGTGCTACATTTTGAGGTTGAATTGTAGTTTACATTATAGTGATAAGATTTTTTTTTATAAGAATTTTCAACTTCCCTGTGGGATTGATTCCTAGGACTCCTTTAGAGCTCTTTAAAGATTTTAAGAGATAAAATTATTTTTACTAAAGTTATTTTTATTTGGATGTGAATTGCATATTTATTATTAGCATTGTTGTGTGTGTGCTTTGTAATATTGAAAAATATTTACAAAAACAATGCACAACAAATCCGTGCATCAGTCCTCTAAAGCATTAGCCCTAGTCTAGGGTTTGGCTAAAACCAGCACATGGAGGACACAAAGTGAAGTTTCCCTTGGTCTCATGGCTCATGAAGGGTAATTTCATGATTGGCATCCTATTGAACCCAAATTTTAGCTAAATACCTAATATTAGCGTTTTGCCCCAAACTTTCTCAAAACTACCAAATTACCCTTGAAGCCCTAAATTTTAAAAAATTACCAAATTTTATCCAAAAATCATTTCAAACTTTCCAAATTGCCTAAAACATCCAAAAAATTTCAAAATTCTCAAAATAACCCTAACTTTGCCAAAATTGCCAAAATGCCCTTCGTGGCCCAAATTTCTCGAAAACCTCCAAAATCATTTCAAACACCCCTAAAATCAATCTTGACCACTCATGAAGTCCAATTTGACCAATTTCACTAATTTTGACAAAAATCTCAATATTGCCTTTTAAGGCCCAATTACCCAATTCACCTACAATTTCCACCAAATTGATCCCAAATTTTCCCAATTTCAATTCTAAACTCAAATTCATCATTAATTAAAACCAAATTGAAGCTTAATTGAACACAATTACAAACCTAAATTTAAAGCCCAACCAAAATACCCATTTGACCATATACCCAATTTCTCTAAATTCAACCCTCTAACTTATCTAATTTCCCCAATTTTGAATTTCAAATTCCATTTGAAATTGCTTTACATCAAATTGAACTTTGAATTGGCCCTAGCCTAGCCTTAAATCTCACCCAAATCCAACCAAAGCCAAAATCCCCAAATTTGCACCTAAGTCCAAATTCCATCAAACTGAACCTCATAATCCAAAATTTCTAGCCAATTAATATCCAAAACTCTTCATCACAAACCCTTGGACCAATTTGAATCATTAATTGTGTCTAACCTAAACCATAGCCCAATCCAAACCCATGTCTAACTCAAATGCCCCAAAATTGGTCATGAGCCAAATTCCACTAATTTGAACTGCCAAATAAATTAAAAATCACTCAATTCCTTTTCCAAACTTCTCATGAAAATAATCCAAGCCAATTTGATCAATCAATTGAGCCAAAATCAAAGTTTAGCCGAGCCCAAATTCAAATCCAAGTCCATGACATGATTTTGATCCCAAGCCTTCAATTGAACCAAACCCATTCAAATTGGACAAGCCATGGTCACCACAGTCAGCCTTTTGACCCTAAGGACCAGGCTAGACCCACCTAGCCCACCCTACATGAGCCATGGACCAAAGGTCCCTTGATTTAGGGGGATCATATCCCATATTTGGTTAAACTCAAGATATCTTTGCCACCAACAATCAAACTTCTGTGATAATCATCATTAAGCTCCCCATGGCTCCACTGACCCCTCTAGTCACTAGCCTTGCCTTAACCGATCGGTCTAGTGGCTAGAAAACACCAAAAAAAAAGAGCCACCCATAGCTTTAAACTCTAAATTTGAACTCACTGAGTTGGCTCACTCTAATTGGTCACTTGCACCTTTCTTCCTTTCACATAAGCAACACATTGCACTCACTAGACAACCATGACAACCACTCCTTCTCCCTCTATTTAAACACCACCTTCTATGACCATTTATAGAGACCACCAATTTCCTTGGGGAAACTCTGCCAAATTGTTTCCAGAGCTCCTCTAAGACTTATTTAGATCAATCCCACCATTTTCACTGACTAAATCCCTCTGCTTGAGCTCAATTTTGAGTTTAATATCTAGGGTTTTTATGTCAGTCAATCAAAACTCCAAAAAACCTCAAATTAATCCATCTCTAAGCTTCCTCAAGCAAAACGAGGAGGTTTTCCATCAAAACCCCTCCGTGCCAAGCCCTCAAACCTAGCTCTTGACCTAGGCCGCGTCACCTTTTCATTGAACTCATACCTTTATTCAACCTTCCAAGAGGTTCATCAAACTCTATTGAAGCTTCCACAAGCCTCTGATTGAGGCCTGCCCTCTCCGACAAAGGTATAAACCACAAACCCTAATTTTTTGCTCGGTTTCACCAATAGTGAAAAAAAGTTTAATTTCATGAGCATGTAACCATATAGATGTGTTTGTCTAGAGTAGACGAAGGTGTAGGAACAAAAGCCATGTGATTTGATAGAGTATCAATAGAAATTAAAAGCTTTTAGTGTGGATGGTTCTCGGGTTAGGACGAACAGGGACAATGACGGAGAGTCGCTCGATCGCATGTGTATCAGTGGGATAGTTGAGATCGTGCCAAATGGAAGGATGAAACATAAAACACTAGCCACATGGTAGCTGACTCAGATGGTGGAGGGACGAGTGTGAGTTTGGAGCACCGTATGATGACTTGGCGGCTGACTTGGATAAGTAGGAAATTCAAAGATTTTTTATTAAATTAATTCCAGAAATTATAAAATCCAGAACTTTGTGTAACAGTTCATAAAAATATAATAGAAACACCTTGTTACTCGGTGAATAGAAGATAATATTTTAGAATAAAAATAAAATTTTTTTGATGTGGCTCTGATTTTTAATTAATTAAATATCCTCTAAACTATTTGAATTCTAATTAAATAAAAATAATCACCATGACTTGAAATTTTAGGGGTTGATTCATCATGTTAATAGGGATGTTCTCTAATTTTTCCAAGGTCAGAGAGCAACTCTAGCTTTGAGACCCTAGTTTTCAAGCCTACTTGCCAATTTTTTGCTTAATATATATTTATAAATTAAAATATAAATCATAAAATTATGGCATTAATTTTGTTAGGTTTTCCCTTATCAGAGGATTTTAGGAAAAATATAAAATGGATTTAATTAATTTTGTATATTTTTTAAAGTTAATTAAATGTTTAAATTTATAATAAATTTAACAAATAAAAGATTATTCAAATTTTAAAAAAATTAATTATACATTTTAAAGGATAATCACATTAAGTCACTATAAAAATTTTGAGTATATTTATCACTGAAGTTGATTTTCTAAGTAAGATGACATTTTTGTATAAAAGTAAATATATTAAATTAAATATAATCAGGAAAATTATGAAAAAGTGGTTTTTTGAGTTCCTTGTGATAAGGACCATTTAGGAAAAATAAAGTCTATATTAAAGTTAATACTGTATTTTTTAGCTTAATTTTGAATTAAAAGTAATTAAAATAATTAAAATTGAAAAAATACAAAAATAGACTAAAGTGTTTCTAATTATTTATTGATCACTTATGACTCATTAGAATATTTTTCCTAATTTTCTAAGTTAAAGCTAATTTTTTAAAGGCTAAAAATGTATTTTCTTTAAGTTTCCACTAAAATAATAACAATAAATAAATTAAAAATCATAAAAATAGAGGGTTCACTTCTCTGAGTTCTTTGGACTTAGGGGGATTTCAGAAAAATAAAAAAAGTTATTTTTTAAATTAAATTATATTTTCTATTTTAATTAATTTACAAAACTAATAAATAATTTTAAAAATTAAAATATAATTTGAAAAATAAAAAAAAATTCTAAGTGGTCTTCTAACCTAGGTGGACCTCCAATAATTTTCTCATGAATAAAAATATTACTTTGATTATTTAAATAAATTAATATTGAAAATCCTATTTTTGAGTTAAAATAATTTTTTAAATTAAATAAAAACTTGAAAAATCACTTCTTCTCCTATGCTATTTTAGTTGACCCAAGGGAGTGGTACTCTAAAGATTTCAAAGTCATTTGAGTTATATTTGATGAGTTATGAAGTGAGGAGCCTTAAGGACAAAAATGGTAATTTTGGATTCTTAATGCCTTAATTAAATTTTAGGATTAATTAAAAAGGGTATAAGGGTAATTTTGATTATATCAAGTTCTTTTGGATGATTGAAATATAAGGGACTAAAATAGTAGAAACCAATTTCTCACTCTTTTACAATAAAGTTATAATTATAATTTTCCTTAATTATTATAATTTGGAGTTTAATTGAATTAAATGTGTCTAAGGTGGTGGGCTTATGTCAGGAAAATGATAATTCACTAATCTAAAGCCCCCTATATTGGTGATTTGATTATAAGACATGATCTTCATAAAGAATTGAACTTCACCTAATTTAATATTTAATCATTGTAAGTTCACTTTAAATGTTGGACCTTAAAGGATTAATAATGCATTAGACTCAACTAGAATTTGCTTAATGAGGATTAGGAAAGAAAATATATTAATTATAAACATTTTCTTGAAAACAGTACAGGCCCAGCTTTACCTGTGGGCATGAAGTCCTTAATGACTTGAGTTTGCCTAAGGGTATCCATTCAAATAATTTTTAAGTAAAAAATTAAGTGACTATTTGATTATCCCACTCTTGGGATAATTAAAACATCAGGATCACTGAGCATAGGGTGTATTGATTCATTAAAATTAAATTTAAAGTTTGGATGATCAATTGAACAATATAATAACGTCAAGTGAACTCAAAATATGTTTTAAGGGATTTTAAAAGACATTTAGGGTTATGTGACCAAAGAAAAATATGTTGAGATTTTCATACCTATTTTACACTAATTTTGATGATATTGCACTTTAAANGACCAAAGGAAAATATGTTGAGATTTTTATTCCTATTTTACACTAATTTTGATGATATTGCACTTTAAAGAAAGGTATTTTTGATGTTTTGTTATAGGTGTGTTAAATTATGATCATTGGAGAAAAAAGATGCAAAAAGTAGCAAATTTGGAGCAAAAAAGACCAAAATATGGAGATTTGATCTTGGGCGCCGACGGCGAGCTCGACACCGCCGACTGTGAGTTTTTCCCGATAGTCCAGAATTAAATATTCTAGAAGACCGTCGACGGTGCCATGGAGGCCGCTGATGGCGAGCACGTCGGTTCTCTCAACAGATGAATTGAATGTGGATGATTTTTGAAGGGATGCTTAAGCAACTCTTGAAAACTCTTCTATATTGTTAAAAGAAACAATTTGTAGGCCAAAAAAGTGGTGTCCATGGGGTGTCTGCTGAGTCTATGTTGTTTGTGGTGCCCATTAGAGTGTAGAGAGTGGTTAGTATTGTGAGGAATTCTTCGAGAAGTGGTAAGAGTGGAAATAAAGTCAAAGATTTCTTCCTCCTTGTTGCTTTGAAGGAGAATTCTGTGTGTTGTAAAGAAAGGAAGAGATTCAAAGGAACTTCAAGGAGTTTGCTTGGGGAGGAATCAGAGATAAGTTGTATTTACTTATTGAAATTTTTATGACTTCACTTTTATATATAAATTCAAAGTTTTGTCGTATCATCTCCATGAGTTCTGAGTAGTTTTCTCTATCTTTCTCCTTGACTTGAGATTTTGTGAAATGATGATTTGAATTGGTTGTGCCGTGAGAACGTTAAAGAAGTTGTGATAATCTTTTCACTTTAATCTTAATTTACTTTCAATCTGGCCAATTGATTTGTTAAAGTATGTTGAGTTTTACAACTAAAGTGAAGATTACATCCAAGATTTAGGGAGGTCAAAGTCCTTAGAAATTGGGTGCAAATAAATAGGGAAATGAAATTATCGGGCGTAGAATTGGAGATTTTAGAAAATGACAGACTAAAATCCCCAATTCGGTCGTTTGGTGCAAATAAATAGAGAAATAAAAATTATCTGGCGTAGAATTTGAGATTTTAGAGTAACAGGCTAAAACCCTCAATTTGGTCCTATCATTTGGGTGCTGAAGTGTAGATATTAGCTCTCGGGCGAGGGGAACGTGGGAGTGCCGAAGTGAGAGCCGGTATCCTCCCAGCCTAGCCACAGATTCAGTAACCAAGCATAGAATTAGTCAAATTTCTTTATGCCTGGTCCAAAGGGTAAGGAATATGTATGCTCCTATTTGACACAATACAATTTGAACTGATTCAATTTATCCATTCACTTATATTTCTTGACAAGTAGAATGATGCTTTCTTATATATTGAACTTCACATTAGAAACTTTATTAGTAGAATTAGTTAAATTAAGAGTTTATAAAAATTAATTTTTATTTCAATTGCTATTAGTAAAAATTATGAAATTTGAACTATATTGTTATGATTAAGTATTGATTTTTTAAATCTTAATTCATAGCCTCTAATATTACTCCTTGTGGGATCGATATCCAGGACTCCATTAGAGCCCTGTATTACTTGAGCGATACGTATACTTGCGTTGATAAGTGTGACTTTGCAATTATTGAATCTTTTATACACATCTTTATAAAATCTATAACCGCTGTCAAGTTTTTGGAGCCATTGCCAGGGATTTGAATCTTCTAGCAGCAATAAATTCTTGTACTCTAAGAATATATAAAGTCGCTGTCATTATGCCCCAAAAAATTTAGAATATTTTGGATATTTTGAGGGACAGTGGAACTTATTATACTTTGTTGCAGAAAACCATCCACTAAGACCTTTAGGGACTCATCATGTCATGACCTGGGGTTTGATAGATACACCTTCAACCGCTCTTTTTTATTTATGTTTCTGCAAAATCATATATATTGCAAAAGCTAATCTTTCATCGGAAGTAGTGAGAATATGTAAGTATGCCTTTACAGTTTTATTTACTTTCTATCATTTTATTTACTACAATTTACTCTTGCTTTAAAATATTATACATGCTTGGTTTTGGATTTTACTTCATTTGCAAAACAAAACCATTTTTTAAAAAAATTAATCAAAAAATTCTTTAGTTTATTTAATCGAGCACCACCATTAAGTAGTGTATCTATCCTTCGAGATAAATATATTTCTTGCGGTGTTATGCTCGATCATCTAACTATTACAGATATGAGATCGGTTCGGTCTCTTATTTTCTTTTTTGAAATATTACTTTTTCTACATTATATATATATATATATATATTACATTAAACATCTTTTAAAATTGGGTGTCGAGACATCCATTCCGGCGAACAACAATTTCTAATTTGGTGATCGAGAAATTCTGGCGACTCCGCTGAGGATAAGTTTCTCTCTCCATTATGATCAGAATGTTTTATCTTCATACATCGTTAAGGCATCTATCTCCCTCATGGGTTAGATTAACCTTCTTCCGTTGACCTGTTTCACCTATTTCATTCTTTGGTAGGTATGATCAACTCTTTTAGACTTCAGCAATCTCTGTTTACTCACCTTTAAATAGAGAGGTTCAAGAGTGCTATAGGGCTTTTTTCCTTTTGTGTGGGGATGGACCACCAATACATGTGTTGGTGAACTAGTTTCACCTAGGTGATGCGCTTTGTGAGGTCAGTCCCACACTGCATCCTAAACTTCACCCTTTTCCTCGTACCTTTCATTTTTGGTTTGCTATTTTGTAAATTGAGCCAAGTCATTGCGTCTTTTAATCGATCTCTTAATTTAATTAAATCCTCCAACATTTAATTCGAATAAAGAATGATAAGCTTAAATTAAATCTTAAAGCTCTCACAAAATAAAATCAAATTAAAATAAGAAAGGTGTGCCTAGTCCAAAGAATGGCCCCTTGTTAATTTTTAGTGTTCGCACTAAAGTTGCGAGGTGAGGTTACCTCAACCTTTTTAATAAATTTGAGGTCACCTCAACATTTAGTTTGCTTAAGGAGTGATAAGCTTAAATTAAATCTTAAAACCCTCACGAAATAAAATCAAATGAAAATATGAAAGGTGTGCCCAATCGAAAGTGTTCGCACTAAAGTTGTGAGGTGAGGTCACCTTAACATAATTCATCACTTGCACCTTCCTTCCCTCTACATAAGCAACACATTGCACTCACTGGCCATGACACTCCTTCTCCCTCTATTTAAACACCACCTCCCATGGCCATTTATACAGATCACCAATTTCCTTGGGGAAGCTCTGTCAAATTGTTCCTAGAGCTCCTCTAAGTCTTCTTAAGATCAATCTCAACATTTTCTGCCACTAAATCCCTTTATCTGAGCTAAATTTTGGGTTCAAAATCAAGGGGTTTTCTATCACTTAATGAAAACTCCACCAAACCTCAAATGAAACCATATCTAAGCTTCCTCAAGAAAAACGAGGAGGTTTGTCATTAAAACCCCTCTGTCCCAAGCCCTTTAACCTAGTTATTGACCTCGGCCGCATCACCATTTCATTGAACTCATACACAGGCTATTCGCTAAAAGAAAAGAACTCTTCCAGGAGGTTCTCCAGACTCTATTGAAGCTTCTAAAAGCATCTAATTGAGACCTCCCCTCTCTGATAAAGGTCTAGACCATAAACCCTAATTTGTGGCTCGATTTCACCAATAGTGAAGAGAAGTTTGATTTTATGAGCATGTAACCATATATATGTGTTTTTCTTGAGTAGATGAAGGTTTAGGAACCAGCCTTATGTGATTTGATTGAGTATCGAGAGAGATATAAAAATTTTAGTGTGGACGGTTAACTGGTTAGGACGATCGAAGACGATGACAAAGAGCCGTTGGATTGCTTGTGCTCGGTAGGATGGTTGAGATCGGCCAGATGGAAGGATAAAACAAGAAATGTGGGCCACATGACAGCTAACTCAGATGGCAGAGCGACACGTATGAGTTCAGAGCGCCGTAGGATGAGGTGGTTGTTGACTCGGATAAGTATGAAATTCAAGGATTTTATATTTAAATTAATTCCAAAACTTAAAAATTCCATAACTTAGTGTAGAAAAATCATAAAAATAAGGTAAGAACACCTTCTAGACTATTTGATGTGTCTCTAATTTTTAATTAATTAAATACCTTCTAGACTATTTGAATTCTAATTAAGTAAATAATAATCACCATGAATTGAAATTTTAGAGGTTGATTCCTCATGTTAATAGGGACGTTCTCTGATTTTTCTAAGGTTAGAGGACAACTCTAGCTTTGAAACCCTAATTTTCAAGCCTAGTTGCCTATTTTCACTTAAAATAAATTTATAAAATAAAATATAAATAAAAAAATTATGCAATTAGTTTTGGTAGCTTTCCCTTTATTGGAAGATCTTAAAAAAATATAAAATGGATTTAACTAAATTTGTATATTTTTATAGTTAATTAAATGTTTAAATTTATAATATAGGTTAGAGAACAACTCTAGCTTTGAAACCCTAATTTTCAAGCCTAGTTGCCTATTTTTTACTTAAAATAAATTTATAAATTAAAATATAAATAAAAAAATTATGGAATTAGTTTTGGTAGGTTTCCCCTTATTGGAAGATCTTAAAAAAAATATAAAACGGATTTAACTAATTTTGTATATTTTTATAGTTAATTAAATGTTTAAATTTATAATATATTTAATAAATAAAATATTATTCAAAACTTAAAAAAATTAATTCTACATTTTAAAGGATAATCACATTAACTCAATGTAAAAATTTGGAATCAATTTGGAGTATATTTATCACTGAAGTTGATTTTCTAAGTAAGATGACTTTTTTGTGTTAAAGTAATTATATTAATTTAATTATAATTAGAAAAATTATGAAAAGTAATTTTCTGAGTTCCTTGTGATTAGGACCATTTAAGCAAAATAAAATCTATATTAAATTAAATACTTTATTTTAGAGCTTATTTTTGAATTAAAAGTAATTAGAAATAATTAAAAATTGCAAAAATACAAAAATGGTTTAAAATGTTCCCGATTCTTTCCTGATCACTTAGAACTTAGAATATTTTTCCAAATTTTTCTAAGTTAAATATTATTTTTTTAAAGGCTAAAAATGTATTTTATTTAAGTTTCGATTAAAATAACTATAATAAATAAATTAAAAATTAGAAAACTCGAGAGTTTACTTCTCTGGGTTCTTTGGACTTAAGGGGATATAAGAAAAATATAAAAAGTAAAATTTTAAATTAAATTATACTTTCTAATTTAATCAATTTATAAAAATAATAAATAATTTTAATAATTAAAATAAAATTTTTAAAATAATGAAATTTTGTCCAAGTGGTAGTCTAACCTAGGTAAACCTCCAAAAATTTTCTCACGAATAAAATAAATAAAATTTTTAAAAATTTACCCATGTGAGGGGTACTCTAAAGATTTCAAAGTCATTTGAGTTATATTTGATGAGTTATGAAGTGAGGAGCCCTAGATGGCAAAATGGTAATTTTGGATTCTTAAAGCCTAAATTAAATTTTAGAATTAATTAAAAAGGTAAAAGGGTAATTTTGATTATATTAAGTTCTTATGGGTGATTGAAATATATGGGACTAAAATGGTATAAACCAATTTCTCACTTTTACAACAAAGTTATAATTCTAATTGTTGTTATATAAAATAATTTGGAGTTTAAATGAATCAAATGATTCTAAGGTGGTAAGCTTATGTTAGGAAGATGATAATTCACAAATCTAAAGCCAAGATCATCATAAAGAATTGAACTTCCCCTAATTTGATATTTACTCATTGTAAGTTCACTTTAAATGTTCGACCCTAAGGGCTTAGTATTGCATTAGGCTCAACTTGAATTTTTTTAATAAGGATTAGGAAAGAAAACATAATTAATTATAATCTTTTTTTGAAAACACTGTGGGCCCAGCTTTGCCTGTTGGAATGAGGTCCTAAATGACTTGAGTTTACCCTAAGGGTACCCATTCACATAATTTTTAAGTAAAACATTAAGTAACTATTTGATTATCCCACTATTGGGATAATTAAAACATCAGAATCACTGAGCATAGGGTGTATTAATTCATTAAAATTAAATTTAAAGTTTGGATGATCAATTGAACAATATAATAATGTGAGGTGAACTCGAAAATGTTCCAAGGGGTTTTAAAAGACGTTTTAGGTTATGCCCCGAACATTTTAGAATCTTTTGGATATTTTGAAGGATAGTTGAACTTATTATACTTTGTTCTAGAAATTGTCCATTAAGACCTTTAGGGACTCATCAAGTCATGACCTGGGGTTTGATAGATACACCTTCAACAACTCTTTTTGTTTTTCGTTCCTGTAAAATCGTATATATTGCAAAAGCTAATCTTTCAGCGGGAGTAGCAAGAAGATGAAAGGCATGTTCTTACGGTTTTATTTACTTTCTATCATTTTATTTACTACAATATACTCTCACTTTAAAATATTATACATGCTTGGCCGTGGATTTTACTTCATTTGCAAAACAAAACCATTTTTTTTAAAAAATTAATCAACAAATTTTAAAATTAAACTAAACCCTTTCAAAGGTAATCATAAATCCTTTGAAATACAACTTCATAGCATGTCATATTAAATTTACAGGAGTCCCTCGGATGAGGCAACCCACGGTTGCTAACAAAAGCTCCTCAGTTTAAATGAGTCGAACAACTCATTTAAACTAAGTAAATTCAAATGAAAATAGTGTTACCGGAATGAGGAAACCATGGGATCCTAATCAATGTCTCTCTATTCAAATTTAACTATCTCATAATGATTCAACTAAACTTTTGATTTAAACCTTTGAACATTAGATTCTAGGACTGCTACTTCATCGAGGAGCTTGGAGCTAACTTTGTGAGCAAAAATCTACAATAGCAATCTACAAAGACACATGGATCTACAAAAAAACATCTTTTCCCAAGAATTAAATAAAAAGGTATAGAACATCAAGGTCGTTTGATTAGTGCAACATAAATCATCACCTCATCTTTAAGCCTTTGCACAATCATGTTGTGCAATCTAAGCCTTAAGTCCTTTTAGGATTTTGAGGTTGTCTTCATTACAACATTAATCCTCCTATCTTCCATGCTATTTGTATGATTGTGTCAAACAAATGTAAGCCCTAAATAATAATAATTGGCAGGATGAAACATTCAATAATGTCTCTTTGAAATTGAAGCCAAACCATAAGATATCTTGGGAAGTCACCAAGATTCTCCTCAAAATCCGTGACAACCTCTAGTTTATTTCCGTTTGGATTCCAAAAATTAATATTCCAAATTTGAGCCATCCCCATTTGAAACCTCTTTATTCGATCTTAGAAAATTCCTTTCCTTTCTTATTTCTTTGAAGACAATATTTTCTGATGTAAATCAAGAGTTTTCTTAGGTGACCTCGATTATCTAAGATGTAATTAATTATAGGGGATTTCTCGTATAGAAAACTTTAAGAACCCAATTTAATATAAACCCTCTCTAATTCTTCATATTAGATATGGGAACTTATTGGTCAACAAAATAATGGTTTTTTGAAGACTAAAAGGGATGTCATAAATTCTTTAGTTTATTTAATCAATCACCACCAGAAAATAGTATATCTATCCTTTGAGGTAGATATTTTTCTGGCGGTGTTGTGCTCGATCATTTAAAATATTAAAGATCTGAGATCAGTTCGGTATTGTATTAAAAAAAATTATTGTAATATTACTTTTCTAAATTATCTATATAAATTACATTAAAAATCTTTTAAAATTTTGTGTTGAGATATCCATTCTAAAGACCAAAAATTTCTTATTTGGCGACGGAGAAATTCTGGCGACTCCGCTGGGGATAAGTTTCTCTCTACACTATAATAAAAAAGTTTTATCTTCATACATCGATAATGTTTCCATGTCCCTCATGGACCAGATTACCCTTCTTCCATTGATCTATTTCACCTATTTCTTTCTTGGGTAAGTATGATCACCTCTTTTAAACTTCAGGGCGGTCTGTTTATTCACATTTAAATAGAGAGGTTCAGGAGTCTTATAGGGCTTTTTCATTTTGTGTGGGGTAGGACCCCCAACACATGTGTTGGTGAACTAGTTTCGTCTAAGTGATGCATGTTCTGAGGTCGATCCCGGAGTGGGTCCTAAACATCACCCTTTTCCTTGTTCCTTTTAGTTTTGGTTTGTTATTTTGCAAAATGAGCCAATTCATTGCGTCTTTTAATTGATTGCTTAATTTAATTAAATCCTCCAACATTTAATTTTCTTAAAGAACGATAAGTTTAAATTAAATCTTAAAATCCTCACAAAATAAAAGCAAATGAAGATAAGAAAGGTGTGGCCAGTCTAAAGAACAACCACTTGTTAATTTTTAGTGTTCGCACTAAAGTTGTGAGGTATCAGTCGAATACTAACCCTCGAAACTTGGCCTTTGAAGCTACTACGATGGTGTTCCCAACTCTCACTTTCTCATGCAACTTTTCAACAAGTCGTGATGCCCGCAATGTTGCCCTCATGATCAAGTTTGGAGCAAGATTTGACGAACTTCAGGTTGTGCTCCCCATTTGTCATCATGAAGGTTGCCACCGTGGAAGTACAAGAGCCATATGTTGAGTTCAACTTGAACTGCCCCTAGGATTTTCCTTCTTAGAGAAGGAAAATTTCGTCGTTGCCTTCAGGAGTCCTATAGGGCTTTTTCCTTTTGTGTGGGGTAGGACCCCCAATACATGTGTTGGTGAACAATTTTCATCTAAATGATGCGCGTTGTGAGGTCAATCTCGGAGTGGGTCCTAAACATCCTTGTACCTTTTAGTTTTGGTTTGTTATTTTGCAAATTGAGCCAATTCATTACATCTTTTAATCGATTGTGTAATTTAATTAAATCCTCCAACATTTAATTTTCTTAAAGAATGATAAGCTTAAATTAAATCTTAAAACCCTCACAAAATAAAAGCAAATGAAGATAAGAAAGGTGTGGCCACTCTAAAGAACAACAACTTGTTAATTTTTAGTGTTCGCACGAAGGTTGTGAGGTATTAGTCGAATACTAACCCTCGAAACTTGGCCTTTGAAGCTACTACGATGGTGTTCCCAACTCTCACTTTCTCCTGCAACATTTCAACAAGCCGTGATGCCCGCAATGTTGCCCACATGATCAAGTTTGGAGCCAGATTTGATGAACTTCAGGTTGTGCTCCCCATTTGTCATCATGAAGGTTTCCACCCCGAAAGTACAGGAGCCATATGTTGAGTTCAACTTGAACAGCCCCTAGGTTTTTCCTTCTTACAAGAAGGAAAATTTCATCGGCGCCTCGACATCTGTTAAGTGTGCCGTTCCTGCGCTCTTTTGCTAGATAGTAGTTACACTGACTACCGTCGAATTTACGGTTACTGTGCCTGTCATACCGTCTGTGAAGGGGATGAAAAAGGAAGTTATGATTGTAGAAGATTCAATTGACAGATTTACTAGTATTTGAGATTAGCTCCAGTTTGAAGACTGTGTCGTTAACCAGGTCACAAAGAAGAAACCATAGCCAAAGGATTCAGAGGGCCACCAAGGCCTAGATTAAAGAGATAACATCTTTTGATGAGATTCCTCACTAGGTGGAACTCGGACTACCTGAGACCTCTCCTCTTCTTTAAGGAAGTAGGTTTTATCGATTGATGGATACCACCAGATATGAGAGCATTCATAGGATTGTTGCTGCTCTTCCATTATCCCATGATCATGGAGAGGAAAGGGAGAAGCCCAATCCTATCACCAGATCCCCACAATATTTAAAAGATTGGCTACTAAGGAAGGGTGTTCAGTCACTGAGTTACTCAAGCGGGTATGATGCACAATATCACCCCAAATGAAGAAAGACATTTTGAAAGAGGTTAGATCTTTATATCAGTCCCAAAGATCAGTTGAGGTTTTGTTAGCTCATATTCCTATCAGATTACGCTTGGGAAGCCGAGTTAGCACTGTTTCAGATACCATCGTTGTTGTTCTAGGGCTTGTAGGATGTCGACGGGTCAAGTTAAGTCTTCGTCCAATATTACTATCTGTTGTTGTTCATAAAGATGTTCTGAAGTAAGATAAGGGGAAGAAGTCACCCGATGATGTACTTGGTCCACACCGTGGGGAGCATGCCTCTCTTTGGAGTACTGATGCATCTGTTGAGACACTCTATCTCAAGGCATCATGGTCAAATAAGAAGGTATGGATACTCAAGGTTGCCGCACCAGTACCATATGATGAGCTTGCAGGGTGAGTTTGTGGAATGAAGCAAGGGTTTGAAGTATTGAATATTGTGGCAGCTATTGCTACCGAGTTTAATGTGCAGAGGGAGGATTCTTAGGAGAGTCCTCTGGATCTCAAAATAATTTAGGAAAGAATTATCAAAAAAAAGTTGAAAATCTTAGAGCCGAGATTTTCAAGTTGGCCAGAGAACATGGAGTGACTGTTGATGATGAAAATTTCAATGTTGATGATTATCTAGATGAGGAGTTTATGGATATTAATATCATTGAGACTAGAGACACTACATCTACGCGTGAAGCCTAACCACTTGTTGAGGGGAACGCTGCAGATGATTTGTGCAGGGCTGTTTTGTTAAGAGATGAGCAGATCAACCAGATAGAGAAAATAATAGGGAAATGGCTGCCACCATGACCGTCATGGCTATAGTGCATGGACAATCCCATTCACAATAGTTAGCTTCTCTGAATGTCAACCAGCCAGAGATTGTTCACATTACATACGTAAGGAGAGAAGTTTTCTCCGCCAATAGAGACGATCATTAGAGAAAAGAATCCACCCAGAGTGTAATACTAGAGAAGGATGCTAAGCGGACGGTCGAACAACAAGTTTTGGAGGCCTTATCCCATTCTAAAGGTGGTGCAGCAATTTGAAAAGGTAAACCTTACCCGGAGGAGTTGGATGCCTTAACTTACCTTATGTTGTCAAATTTCAAGATGTTTGATGGGACCAAAAATCCCAGATGGCAGATAACCCATTTCCAAGCCAGCTGTTGTAATGCCGAAGGAAATGAAGCCTTGCTTTTCTGTCATTTTGTTAGCAGCTTGTCAGAGATAGCATTTGATTGGTATGCTGAGTTGCTTAACGATTCATTGAAGACTTTTGCAGAATTGAAGCACTTAGTTGTGAATAGATTTGTCGAAGCACAGCATCACGTCACCATAGGGGATCTCATAGTGAAAAGAAAAAAGTCTAACGAGACCTTGGTTTATTACATCTTGAGGTGAATAAACTTAAGCATGAAATGTGAGCCTCAGCTACAGGAACAACATGAAATTGATATTCTACTCAAGAGCATTCATAAACTAGTAGCTTTCATTCTTAAGGGAATCACAATCAATTCATTTTAAAAGCTGCTAGGTAAAGTTAACAGCCTATAGGAAGAAGTCAAGCACTTGGAATCCAGGAAAGTTGCAACAGTAGATAAAGCAATACACTCGATGAAGATTCAAGCCAATCATTCTCATCAAAATTCCCAGTAGTTGTCCCAACGTAGTCAGCCTCATCAACAGCAGCAGGAGGTACAACAGTATGGTCAACCAAGTCAATAGTCTTCCTAGAGGGGGCAATACCAGGCATATGGTAGGTGGGTTGTGTTGTTTGCAAAGCAGATGAATAGGGTGTATTCCTTCAAGGATGAAGTTGTGCCAAAGTTATTCATGGATTTGATGAAGAAGCCCAAGTTCAGATTGCCTAAACTGAGAAAACTAAAAGAAATTGAGAAGAAGGATCATCCCAACTATTGTCCATACCACAGACTCCTTAGACACACCATAGAGGGATGTTTCAGCTTGGATTGGCTCGAGAGGAATCTCAAAGAAGGAAATATAACAATACCAAGTTGGAGATTTTACTGGAGAAGCCACTACAACTAAAGAAGAAGGACATGATTGTAAAAATTGAGAGCGCGAGAGGTAGGATAGGGGCTGCCATTATTAGATTGGTTGTCTCAGATTCGGGGGAGAAATTCCTCGAACCCTTGACCATGTATGACTATCTTTTTTCCCCTCCGGGGTCTTTTGAATATAATGATTACGATTTTTGCTATATTTTAACTGTCTCTAGTGATGACGTAACTGACTCTGACAAATCTAACCCCAATTTGATTCTTGAAATGATCCTCAGATCATACTTAAGTCTGATAAACATGTTAATGAAAACAAAAAAACTATGGACGACACCAGTAACTATAGTTTTGGGAGTGATGAGCAGTCCTCCAGTGCCAAGAAACACCACTTGCCATTAACTTAGATTTCTTTGATACAAAAGAACCACCAAAAAATTTTCCCACAACATCATAAGAAGAAGAAGAAGAGATCACAGAAATAAATCTGACGAGCGGAAAGGTATTACCTCCATGAACGGCTCCAATGGATAAAGGAAAGCAAATAATAATAAAAAAGAATGACCTTTGCCTCCACCAGTGGATGAGATAGGTAATCAAGTAAAGATTGGAGGTTTATATAAAGTGTATTATAACGTAATAGCTCATCTTAGGAGTTTTTTGGCCAAACTAAACATAAACGATGCTCTAATCCTGTCAAATGAGATAAGGGAGTCTATAGTGAGTGCTTTATTTGTTCTAAAAATTTGCTTAGCTCAATTGGCTAGCACATCCTCGGATGAAGTTTATTCATTAAAGGACAGCCTGGTGTAACGTTCACAAATGAAGACATGTTGCTTGGAACTTCCAATCACAATGGATCGCTCTAAATCTCCGTCAACATCGGCAAATTTGTGTTGTCAAGAGTTTTAGTAGGTCTAGGAGGATCACTCAACTTAACAAGTCTATGGAGGTTAGCATACTTGGATATTGATACTCAGAAGGTAACAGCTGACAAGATGATGTTAAGAGGATTTAATCAGAAGGGAGAAAGAGCACATGGATCGATTACACTCCTCATGAAAGTTGGAGAGCTAGTAACAACTGTGAAACTCCATATCATCTACATAGAGACCTATTTTTATGCTTTTCTTGGTTGACCGTGGATTCACGAGAATAACATGGGTCCATCGTCACTACATAAGTGCATCAGGTATTATAAAGAAGGACAAGAATATTGCATCAAGGGAGATCTTTAACCATTTTTAGTCCATGAAGTAGGCATCCATGAAGACGCTGCCTATTAAGCCCCTCCAAAGAAAACTGTCTTTTCCTGAGATATTGTTCCAAATGAGATGGTCGATTTAAAGGGATTAGAAGAGTAAGGTTATTCAAATTATCTTCAACGATCTACTATCACATCTTCACAATGAGTTGCTATAGGTTCTTTTGGCGCACACATCAAAAATCGAGGCGAAGGATGTGGACGAGGGGGAACCAGCATAATTATTGAATGGACATAGCTGACCATCAGCATCAACATGGAGGAAAGTTCTGATGAAGATAAGTCTAAGGAAGATGTTATGAAGATAAAACAAAAGAAGCTGCAGTTTGAGATTTCCTTGGAAGATATGGAGAAAAGTTAAAAGGAGTTGATGTATGATTGGATCAACCACTACGTGCATGCTATGTCCCTTACTCTGGTCCACTCTCAAAAGGTCGAGATTTTAAAGGCCAAGGAAGTCTGGGGTGTTGATTTTGAGCTGATCAAGTTTTAATGTGTTTCTCCACCTACTAATTCTAAAAATCATGTAAATTTGGAAGAGGTTTCTAACAAATTAATGGAATTGCCATTTGGTTACTTTTCTCCTTATGTACAAAAGTTAATTCAGAAGGGATGTGAGCCAAAAAAATGTCAAAAGATAAACTACAGCTTTTTGAGAATTTGTGGAATGTTAAGAGTCGAACTCCTAACTCAAAATAAGGTCTCAAATTTGGTACAATAGGACCAATTGATGATTCAGGATTTTGCATGGTTGTTACTAGTGAGTTTGAAGAATATTGCCTCGATGTGAATGATGACTTTGAAGATTTGATAGATGATGCTTAGCCAAAATTTGAAGAAGAATTTAAATCAACCATTGATGAAGTGAAGAATGTCAATCTAGGGACTGAGGAACGACCTCGGCCTACCTTCATAAGTTCTTTACTTAGCCAAGAAGAATTTATAGAGTATATCAAATTTTTGTTAGAATTTAAAGATTGCTTTGCCTGGAGCACTGATGAGATGCTAGGATTATCTTCAGAAGTTGCAGTTCATAAGCTCTGGGTGGACAAAGATATGACCACGGTGAAACAAGCTCCTAGAAGAATGCACCTCTAAACAAAACAACAAGTTATTACCAATGTGAAGAAATTATGAGACGTTAACTTTGTGCGAGAAGAATAATGCCCAATGTGGTTAGCCAACATTGTGCCAGTTAAGAAGAATAATGGACATATCTAGTTTGTTTTGATGTCAGAGATTTAAATAAAGCATGTCCAAAAGATGAGTTTCCATTACCGATACTAGAGTTAATAGTGGACATTATATCAACAAGCGAGATTTAATCTTTTATGGATGGATTGTCAGGATACAATCAAATCAAGATGGCTCCAGATAACGCAGCACTTGTAGCTTTCAGAATGCCAATTGGGAACTTTTGCTACATAATGATGCCTTTTGGGTTGAAGAATGCTGGAGCAACTTACCAACAAGCTATGATGAAAATTTTTTATTACCTCATCCACAACCAAGTGGAGTGCTACGTGGATGACTTGGTCATCAAGAGCAAGCAGCAATTAGACCACTTGTTTTAAGATTGTGTTCAAACAATTATGACAATATAATCTTAAAATGAATCCCTTAAAGTGTGCCTTCGGCGTTACCTCCGGGAAATTTTTAGGATCCTTTGTTCGTCATCGGAGAATCGAGATTAACCAAGATAACATTAAAGCTATCTTAGAAATGCCTACTCCCAAAAACTTGAAACAACTATGTTCCTTTCAAGGTGAACTGACATATCTGAGACGCTTTATTTCTAATCTCTCAAGTAGGTGTCAGCCCATCTCGACATTAATTAAAAATGACACAAAATTCATTTTAGAAGAGAAATGTCAGCGGGTCTTTGAGGATGTTAAGAAATATTTAAAGACACCACTTGTTTTGGCAACCCCAATCTCGGGAAAACCTTTGAAGCTTTATACCGTGGCCTTAGAAGGCTAACTTGAAGCTCTGCTAGCTCAGGTCAATGACGAGGGTAAGGAAAACACACTCTACTAATTGAGTCAATGTTGAATTCCGACAGAGGTAAAGTATCCCCTTATTGAGAAACACTGTTTAGCTTTAATTTTTGCCGCCCAGAAGCTCAAACATTACATGCTCTCTCATAAGATCGCCCTTATTTCAAAAGTTAATCTATTGCAATATTTGATGACCCGACCAACACTTTCTCGACATTTAGCAAGGTGGTCGAAGATTTTATTACTATTCAATAAAAATTTTATGCCCCTTCACGCTATTAAAGGACAGATTCTAGCAGATTTTCTTATAGTGCACCCAATTCCAGTAGGGTTTCCTCTCAAAGATGATCTTCCAGATGAGCAGATGGTATAAGTGGAGTTATCAAGTGCCATATGTAAGGAAATGTACTTCGATAGAGCTTCATCAACTAAAAAAGATAAAAAATTGCAGATAGTCATACCAGGGAAAGCACGAATCAGGTTGACTTTTGTTACAACAGATTAGGGAATGTTAAGGTTTTCCTATCACCTGACAGAGCCATGCATAAATAATGAGGCAAAATAAAAATCCTTGATTACCAGATTAGAGTTGGCAATCTCAATGGACATAACAAACATTGTCATCTATGATGACTCAGAACTCATCATTCAATAAGTTTCCAAATAGTACAAGATTTTGAAGCTGAGGTTGGCAGAATGTTATCAATACACAATGAATTTACTAGATCAAATCCCCAATGTGGCGTTGTACCAGATTCCTCAGGGAGATAACATCCATGTCGATGCTTCAGCCAAATTGGCTAAGGAAATGGCGTGTCCACTTGAGGATTCCACTGACATTACTATACAAGGACATTAGGTTCTATCGTAGATCCACTTTGACATTCTACACAAGCTCAGAAAAGAAGAAAAGATGGTAGCTATAGTAGCTAACGATACTGAAGATTGGTGTAGGCCATTAATAAAATATTTGCAAATAGGAAAACTACCAGAAGACAAGTCAAAATGATATCATATAAAGAGAAGAGCTATGTCATATGCTTTGGTAGTTGATGTCCTCTACAGAAGGTCATTTGATCAGATGTGGCTGAGGAGTCTAAGCAGAGCTGAAGCACAAGATATTTTCAAAGAAGTACATGCCGAATTATGTGGTGCTCACCAGTCAAGGCCAAAGATGAAGATGAAAATTAAGAGAGTATGATATTATTGGTCAGCGATGATAATATATAGCATGGATACAACCAGAAGGTGTCACCTATGTCAAGTGCATGGAGTGATCTTGCACCAAGCTCCAAATGTGTTACACCCAACCATCGCCTCATGGTCATTTGAGTTTTGGGGCATGGATATAGTGGGTCTGATTGACCCTGCATTGTTAAAAGAACATAGATTCATTCTTGCAGCTACAAATTACTTCTCCAAATTGGCAGAGGTAGTGTCGTTACGAGAGGTTACAGGGCAGCATGTTTTAATGTTTTTATAGAGTTAGGTTGTCTACCATTTTGGTGTTCCATGCATAGTAATTTCAGACAATGGGTCGGCCTTCAAGAGCAAAAGATTAAGAATTTTTTAAGAGACATGAGATAGATTGAAGATACTCTACGATTTTATTATCGCCGAGCAAACGTCCTAGCTGAGGTCCTAAATAAGACGCTCGTACAAATTTTAAGGAAAACATTGGATGAGAACAAATGAGGATGGCATGAAAAATTGTTAGAGGCCTTGTGGGCTTACAGGACGATGTTAAGAACTCTCACTCAATATACCCCATAAGCGTTAGTGTATGGGTTTGAGGCAGTACTACAGTTAGAGATCTAGATACCGTCTCTTAGAATTGCCATCACTAATCAGATTACTATAGAAGACAGTGCAAAGATCAGAGTTGCAGAATTGGACATTCTAGAATGAAAATGATTGGAAGCTTAGCAGAATTTGGAACTTTATCACGCAAGGATGGTACAGGCTCATGACAAGTTAGTCTGCCAGAGGGCATTCAAAATTGGTGATCTTGTACTCATTCTCAGAGGGTCTATCCTTGCACACCGCAAGATAGGTAGAAAATTTGAACCAACTAGAGAAAGACCATTTGTCATGGAGAAGGTCTATTCTGGAGGATCTTACCAACTAATGAACTTCTGAGGCAAAAGATCAATGTTGCTGAGCAACGAACGATACCTGAAAAAATTTTATACAACTTGATGTCACCTGAAGTGAATTTTCCTTCTGGAATTGTTACTCATCCTGAGTATGTTTATTTGGCCAGCATCTGTGACTCGATCTGAAATTTTTCTAACAAAATTAATATTAATAAAATAAAATTTTAATTTTGCACATCTGAATCTCTTCAGCTTTAAATTTTGAAACTTCACTAACTGAAGTTAAATAAAATGCTTACACACCTATGTGAATCTAAAATCCATTTAATAATGATCTGTTATTATTCTTGTTCATTTTAAATTTTAGTGCACTGATGTTTTCCTATCATATGTAGGAAAATGTTAGGTCAGAAGTTGATTTTTTCTTTTAATGACTGCTTAGATCTCACAATAGATGAATAAAAGGCATCCCAAGACAGCATAGTGAGTTTTGACTTGGACTATGGTCATATAAATGTAGACTATGAGGGTCCCTTGATGGGCTTTTTCAGTCGCCATAAAGCAGAAGGACTACCTCCATTACTCAGAATCAGAGTCAGGAAAGACTCTTAACTGAAGAGGAAGAATACAGATAAGATACAGTACCCGATGGAGGGAACTAGCCACTTGTAGTCAATGATCAGTGCGCTGAAAGGAGACTTGGTTGTTGCTTCGGCAGAAATAGTACCTAGTGCACCACTAAGAAAAACTCAGCACTGAAATGCCAATCTTTGCAACATACAACCCCACAACATTTGGAGAAAACATGTGCAAAGGAAGTAGAAGCGACACTCACTCTGATTAATGAAGAAGAAATCTACGATCCATGTTTAAGAGAAACTTGCACCAGTCCGTCGGTCATAGAGAATGAGCCAGAGTTTGTTGTGGAGTCTACATCACCAAAGGTCCTCAACGAGCTTTGCACAACATGTCTGATGTGCAATGCAGAAATCTCAAGGAGGACACCATCAAAAAGAGCCTTCTCAGAATGCCTAGAGTGTAACATCCTCCACCTGGAGAGGTATGGGATGCTTAAAGAATATACAACTGCTAGCATGAAGTTCAGAAATGCAAACTACCCGGAGGTCGAGCCATACATACCTCAGTTTGAAGAGCCGCCATTGTTATGGATTCCTGCAGAGGATGAGACAAAAGAGCGATCCTGACGTTTGTAGAGGATTCCTACAATAGAGTTAGAAAGGATGAGTAGGGTTCAAAAGCAAGAATTTGAAGATTATGAGGAAATTAAACAAAAAAATTGTTAATATCCTAGATGGGTTGGAACTACACACTGGTGTATTCTCAAAAAGAAATGAAAGAAATACTTTGGACTGTATTGTTGATCTTAGAGATAGAGATCGAGTCGGATTATTGAAGAAGAAGACATATGCTGAGTCGCAGAAGTGGATGTGGGGGTAGGCAGAATTACTATCTAGTGTGGATGTTGCTATGATTTTGTTAAGGACGGACTAGGGAACCCCCGGGAAGCTTGAGATATGACGAGGTGGATACTCTACCATCCATAATAAAGAGAATGATTAAAATAATGGAAAGAGATGGCAGATTGCATACCGAACAACTACATCTTCAACATCAACAACGAAGGGGCATTCCTCTCCACATAGATCATCATGATTTTGTCAGACGTTTCTATACTGTATCTTTCATGAGAAAAATCAACTTCTTATTTGGAAGTGAAATTGACTTTGTTGGACTAGAAGTATTCATAGGATAAGTCGAGATTCCGCTGCCCATGGGTTTAGTTCAAATTTTATGAGGAAACAGAGCAGACTTGACGGAGCATTGCATCTCAGGGTTTCTATCACATTAAGAAGAATGGATGATAGCATATTACCACATGGATTCCAGCCAAATCCAAAGTTAGAAGTACTGTATCCTTTTGAGCTATGAAATAGATGTACCTCTAAGTACGCACGAAAGGAACACTTGTCCCAAAGCGTGGCTTAGAAGGTTAGCTTGACCACGAGCTTGCCTCAGAGGAAAAATATTTATTAATGTTTATACTGCATCAGAGCAGAGCAGATATGATATATGATATTTTTGATATACTCAACATGTTTCTTTTTGACATTTCAACATATATCCATTTGTAGTACATGTTTGAAGAAAAATTTAACAAAATTTCTTTAATATTTCAGCATATTTGCCAAATTGCCTTTTTGCACGATTGATGAAAAGTCGTATGACCACACTTTGGTCCTTAATTTAAATGAACAAAGAACGATACCAGAGAAGTTTGATAATAAATGAAAATTAGAATTAAAAAATAAAAGAAAATTAAAAGGAAATAAAATTTGATAACCTAAGCAAAGTCTCCACTTCTCTCTCACATCCTACATTCCCTGCATGAATTCACACAACTCACACTTTTCATAACTTCCACAAGTTTGTCGGCACTATTTTCGGTGTGGGGTTTGCCCGTAAGAATCTGTCGGTCATCGAAATCAAAATCTCGTTGCCCGCTTTGGAAGGACGTTTAAAAAGTTGGGTTTTGAAAAAAATGAAGTCAAACTGACCCCATAATTNCATACCTTCACCATACCCTCAGAATACCCTGGCTAAGACCAATACATAAGGACCCAAAATGCGGATTTCATTGATCCATGGTTCATTAAGAATGGATATCTATCCAATTCTACTTGAAATGCTTATCTTTGGTCTTTTGCCCCAGACACCCCCAAGTTACGTAACTGCCCTTGGGACCCCAATATTGGCTAACACCCTAAATCTCAACAATTGAATGCCCTAAACCTCAAATTGGCATCCAANTTACTGACTTGAGAAATGGTATGAAATTTCTTTTCTTCCCTACTCTGCTCTTGAGAAATTGGCAGAGTAGCAATCTTTTGGACATTTTCATGTCCCTCGGTGTTCATAAGAGGATAAAATTTACCTCTTCTCAACATCGGATAAATTTCTGGTAATTCCTCTTCCTTTTGAAAATCCTTTTTCAGTGGGTATTTTCTCAGGGATCTGTCTTTTAGCTGCTTTTCGGGCTTTCCTATTGTGGTTTCTCTTCTGAGATCGGGTCAACATTACAGTCTTTGAACTTGATCCGATTTCAAAAGTTGAAGGTACAGCGGTTAATCCTTCAATCGGATTTCCTATTATCATGATTTCTTTTACCTTAGTGGTAGGGACAACTGTCTTTGTTGGTGTTATTGTATCAGTAACAGAGGTCTTAGTTTTCTTGTGAATTGGAAAATCATCAAGAGAACTCAGGTTGAATTCAGCAGTGGGCTCTTGTATTTCTGGAGCGGCAACTTTCACAACAACAAAAGGAGCCTTCCCGAGGATGACCTCGAGATCTCCAAATCCCGTTCCAAACTTGATGGTAGTAGCAACATTATGGGCCTCACGGCTTGTTGGCAGGTTGCAGGTGAATGTTAGCGTTGGGCTGGTCATTGCAGCAACTTTACAAANATAATATAAAATTATTTTGTGCCAAATAGGAGCAATCCTATTCTATACCCTCTTCTAAGTGCATAAAGAACATTGACTAATCCA
>JXCR01148839.1:305684-329239 GCA_002079205.1 Phalaenopsis hybrid cultivar
ATCAAGATCCCACGGTTACGTCATCCCGGTACCACTATTTTCTATTGGAATCACTTAGTCCAAATGAATTTACTAAACTCAACTTAATGAGTCAGCACTATTTTCTATTGGAATCACTTAGTCCAAATGAACTTACTAAACTCAACTTAATGAGTTCCACTATTTTCTATTGGAATCACTTAGTCCAAATGAATTTACTAAACTCAACTTAATGAGTTCCATATTTTCTATTGGAATCACTTAGTCCAAATGAATTTACTAAACTTAACTTAATGAGTTCCATTATTTCATTTAGACCGTGGGAAGCCTCGTTAGCAACCGTAGGTTACCTCCTCCGAGGGGTTCGATTCATTTAGACCATGGAAAACCTCGTTAGCAACCGTAGGTTACCTCCTCCGAGGGGTTCCCACTTTCTATTGAAATCACTTAGTCCAAATGAATTTACTAAACTCAACTTAATGAGTTCCATAATCTATTGGAATCACTTAGTCCAAATGAATTTACTAAACTCAACTTAATGAGTTCCATAATTTTCGTCCCGGTACTACTATTTTTTATTGGAATCACTTAGTCTAAATGAATTTACTAAACTCAACTTAATGAGTTCCATAATTTCATCTTGACCGTGGAAAACCTCGTTAGCAACCGTAGGTTACCTCCTCTGAGGGGTTCCCGATCTTTCAATAGAGACAGGGGGAAGCCTCGTTAGCAACCGTAGGTCACCTCCTCCGAGGGATTCTCGATCATCTAATAGTTGGGAAGCCTCGTTAGCAATCGTAGGTTACCTCCTCCAAGGGGTTCCCAAACTTTCAATAGAGACATTTTAATTTAGTTAAAGTTGTATTTTTTGTGATGTTTGTGATTAAGTTTTGAGTTGTCTTATATTTTGAAATGTTGTGAGTGTATTTTTTTTTGTTTGAAATTTTATTTTTGGTTTTGGTTTTGTTTTGTTTTTTAACATGCAGAAATTTCGTTTTTTTGTGGTTTTGGTTTTGCTTTGTTTTTTAACATGCAAGTGTATGCAGTAAATAAGAATAAAAGAAAAGCAGTAGAAAAGTACAAGAAAGACTGTAAAACGCTGTAAACTGTAAAAGTGGCATAAATTGAAAAGCAGTAGAAAAGTACAAGAAAGACTGTAAAACACTGTAAACTGTAAAAGTGTACCTGACGAGTCTTCTCGTTTCACCACCTGCAACTCAAAATGCATGTCAGAGCATTTATGTATATAGACCTAGAAAAGTAAAATTTTGGAAACCTTCCTAACTCTATGTTGTGTATTGGGGGTCCTTAAATTTTAAGGATAATATTATTAAGTAAAACATATTAAGTTTAATAGATCCCTGAGGTATTCACCAGGTTAAGAGTAGGGAGCAGGTCCATGCAACCTTCTTAATGTCTGGTAAAAAAAAAACCTTGGGTCCATTTAAACTTTAGTATGTTACTTAATAATTTATCCTAAATATCCTGATGCTCAGTGAACATTGATGTCTTGATTATTCTCAAGAATAAGGTAAATGTCACTTATCTTTTAATTTGAAAATTATGTGGGTGAAGACCCTTTAGGAGACAAATTAGTGTTGTTAAGAACACTTAGCCAAATTTTAGTCCTAGTTGAACTTGTGGTGTTTTAAAAGAGTTTGATTATGTTGATTTTTCTAATCCTTCTTTTAACAAGTGGATTTCAACTTAAGCTCACCACTAAGTCTTTAAGACCTAAGTGAGTGTATTAAGCATGTGCATTGATTTTGAAAAGATTTAAAACTTTAAGTGATCATTATAAAGATCATTTAAACATTATTTTGATTATCAAATAAGGGTGTGAAATCATTGATTTCCAAAGTTATACCCCTAAATTCAAAAGTCATCTTATGCTAATGAACTTTCCAAAATTTTGATAATTATGGGAATTATTCTTTTATCTTGTAATTTGGCAAAGTGAAGTGGGTTTCTACCAATTAAGCCCATTTTTTATTGCAAATCATCAAATGAAATAATTAATCAGAAATTACCCATTTCCCATTTTGATTAAGCCTAAATGTTCATTAAGGCCAAAATATCCAAAATTACAATTTTGCCCCTAAGGGTCCAAACTTTCATAATTTGTCAAATCACAATCAAATGACTTTGACATTTTTATGTAACCCTACTGATAAGTTAATTAAGACATCAGAGGAGAAAATGTGAATTTTCATAATTTAATTTAATTCATACAATTATTTTTATGCAAAAGTATGCATTTTCAAAGAAAATTCCAAAAGATCATCAAGACAATTCTCAATCACTTGAAATTTTTATGTAAGCTACCCCTAGACCAGAAGGTCATTTGGCCAAAATTTCCTAATTTTCTAAATTTTCTATGATTTATTAAAACTAATTGAAGTTTTAGAAATTTTAATAAAAATAAATATTTTATATGTTGAAAAATATGTTTTATATTTTTGGAAAATCTCTCTAAGGTCAGGAAACCCAGAGAAATTTAGTTTGTATTTTTATGATTTTTATTTGATTTTTTAAAATTATTTTTGGTGAAAATTCTATTTTTAAGCCTTAAAAATCATTTTTAAGGTTTAAAAATAGATATCTTTATTTTTAAACATTGGAAAAATATTCCAATGATTCCTAAGTGTTTCGAAAATAATTTTGGAACATTTCCATTAGTTTAGCATATTTATGATTTTTTTATTATTTTTAATTATTAAAAATAATTAAAAATAACTTAAAATCAAGTTTTTATTTTAAATTTATTTCTTTTTATTAAATTCCCCTAATATCAAAGAACTAAAAAAACAAAGTTTCATAATTTTTGAAGTTATATTTTGATTTTTAAAAATCATTTAAGTTTCAAATTTGAGGTTACTTTTAAAAATCAATTAAAATACTAAACGATCTCCAAATGACTTGAAATTTTTATGGTGAGTTTTCTGACTCATAAGCCAGTGGAGAACAAAAAACAAGTGATTTTAGTCTCTGTGTGCTCTAAATTAAATTTTTTAAGAAAATTAGGGTTTGCTTAAAAGAGGGATATTTTGATTCTCAAAATTCATAAAATTATTTCTTAAGACTGCTCTAGCCATAGGAAACTTACATGAATTTTTGTAGAATTTTATAAGCCATATACAATTTTCGATAATTATTTGAATAGAAATGCATAAAAACTTAGAAAATTAAGATCTCAGTCTAAAGATTTTCTATGTCTTTGAAAAAATCCTTAAATTGTTCAACTAGACAGAGGCTACAACATATAAAAATTTAGAGTCAGGGTGATAATTCAATATGAATGGAGAATTGAAAAACCCCTAACCCTAATTAATTTTTTAAAAATAATTTATGCATCAAATTAATGTGAAAATTATTCACATGAATCATTCACTGAGCAAGAGGGTATTTTTATTTTATTTTTATGAATCTTCTACACAAAGATATGGATTTTTGAAGTTTAATATTTTTAAAAATAATTTATGCATCAAATTAATGTGAAAATAATTCCACATGAATCTCCTCTGTCACTAATAAATAATTTATGCATCAAATTAATGTGAAAATAATTCCACATGGTTCTCCTCTGTTCACTGAACAAGAGCATATTTTTATTTTATTTTTGTGAATTTTCTACACAAAGATATGGATTTTTAAAGTTTAGGAGCTATTTTCTGAATTTATTAAATATCTTATTTATTTATTCAAACGCGGGCTGACTTGATCCTCAGATCCGTCAAAAAGCCACGCGCCGCGCTCCTATTCGACGCCGCCTTCTGAGTCAGCTTCCACGCATCCCGCTTTATCGCCCCAGATGATCATTCGACTCGATCTCCGCCGTTCATTTAATACACGCGAGAATGGACGGAATCCGTTCATCGTCCCCAACGGAATGAACCCGTGTTCGTCCACACTAAAACCTTAAGATCTCAGCCTAGAATTAACCAAATCACTTTGGGTTTGATCTTATGGACTCGTCTAAGTGAGACGAACATATCTATACGGTTAAGAGGCCATGAAATCAAGCTTAAGTAAATGGAGAATCAAAATAAGCTCGGAAGGAGGAGGAGTTTTATACCTTTGCTCTGAGAAGAGAAGCTTCGATCAGAGGTGCTCGGCACGTTCGTTGAAATGGGGAGTTTTATACCTTTGCTCTGAGAAGGGAAGCTTTGATCAGAGGTTCTTGATACGTTTGTTGGGGTCCAAGGAGGCTATGGATTGAGTCCCTGGTCTTGGTGTAAAGCCTAAATATGAATTCGACCACAGCCAAATTTGGGTGTTGGTCTAGAGCTATGATGGAGGCTCTATAGAAGGGGGATTTGATGGGGCTTTGGCTTCTTTCACTCTTGTGAAGGTGTAGACAATCTAGATGGACTTTGGAGCTGTGTAGGTCGGGATTGGAACTTGTCCTAGTTTTGGGCAGGAATTCAAGCTCAAAATTGGATTGCCATGGTGGATTTGAGAGGGGAAAATGGATTGAAATGTACTGAGGGGCTTTAGTGGAAGCTCTCTGAGGATTTTTGGAAGGCTTAGTCAAAATTTTTTTACCACACCCCACCATGGCCGTGAGGGGTAGATTTTATAGAAATTGGCCAATGGGGAGCTTGGCTGGCCGATTGAGAGCTTAGCCCCACTACTTAGGTGTCAAGAAGAGGAGCTCTCAGCTCAATTTGGACTGAGGTGGCCTCTTGGCATGGGTTTGAGTTTTAGCCATGTGGTTAAGGTGGCTAACCAAGGGTTGGATCATGGTTAAAGCTTATGATGCTCAGTAAAAATGGCACCATAGAGTATGGACATATGTTATGGCAAGTACCTTGATTTAACCTCTTTATTGTCCCTTTAAGAATTTTTTTCAAAAATTTACCCATGGGATAAATATGAAGCTTAACCATGGGTAGATGGCTGGCTTTAAACTCAACCCTAGAGTCTAGGATGAGTTAGGGTAAGGCTCATTTGACCATATCAAGCTCAATTGAATTGGATTTGACCATAAGTCTAAAAAGGTGCATATGACCAAATCTTGTGTTTTGACTAGGTTAAGCATGCCAATTGGCCCAATTAAATATGGAATTTGGTGTTAGAGACCATGAGGAATAACTTTCATGAAGGGTGAAAGTCATTTTGAGGTCAATTGGTTAATCAGATCATGAGGAACAACTTTCATGAAGGGTGAAAGTCATTTTGAGGTCAATTGGTTAATCAAGAGATCATGAGGAACAACTTTCATGAAGGGTGAAAGTCATTTTGAGGTCAATTGGTTAATCAATTAATTTTTTATTTTGACCCATTTTAAGCGTGTTGGGCTAAGTTTGGGTCAAACTTGGGCTAGCCATGGGCTATATTTTTGACCCATTTTAAGCATGTTGGGCTAAGTTTGGGTCAAACTTGGGCTAGCCATGGGCGTTTTGACCCATTTTAAGCATGTTGGGCTAAGTTTGGGTCAAACTTGGGCTAGCCATGGGCTGACCCATTTTAAGCATATTGGGCTAAGTTTGGGTCAAACTTGGGCTAGCCATGGGCTGAACAACTTTAATGAATGGTGAAAGTCATTTTAAGGTCAATTGGTTAATCAATTTGGTGGATTTTTGATTTTTTGACCCATTTTAAGCATATTGGGCTAAGTTTGGGTCAAACTTGTGCTAGCCATGGGTTAAGCTCAAATTAATTTTTGTGGTTGGTGAAAAACATCATAATGAACAATTTTAATGAAGGAAGAAAATTGTTTTGAAGTTAATTTGGTGATCAATTTGAATGGGTTTTGATGGGTTTGGATTTAGACCTAAATTAAGCATGTAGGGCTAAACTTGGGTCAAACTTCAGCTAGCTTTGGGTTAAGTCCAAATTGATTATTGTATTTTATGTAAAACATCATGATGAATAAATTTCATGATGGATGAAAGTTGTTTTGAAGTTGATTTGATGGTCAATTTGTATGAATTTTGATGGGTTTGGGTTTAGACCTAAATTAAGCCTTTAAGGGTCAAATTTGGGTCAAAATTGAGCTAGCTTTGGGCTAAGCTCAAATTGATTGTTGTGTGTGCTCATAAATGACCTTATAAAGGATTTTCAACAAAAATTGGATGCCAATTTTAAGTTTAAGGCATTCAATTGTTGAGATTTGGGGTGTTAGCCAATATTGGGGCTAATTGGGGTTTTGGTCAAAGATGCTCAATTTGACCAAATTGGACCATGGTGTAGTTGGACAAAATGAAATTGGGAATATTTTGGATTTATTGGGATTTTTTTAGGAATTTTTGGAATTTTTGGATTTTTGGGCCATGGAGGGGCATTTTGGTAATTTGGCCATTTTTGTCAATTTTGGTAAATTTGGATGTATTCAAAGTGGCTGGAATAAGTTTTGATCAATTTTAGGTATTTTGGCAAAAATTTGGGAATTTTGGTCAAATTTGGGTCCCAAGGGCAGTTAGGTAATTTGGAGGTGTCTAGGGACAAAAGACCAAGTTGAGCATTTCAAGTGCAATTGGGTAGAGAACCATTTTGAATGAGTCATGAACCAATGAAATCTCATTTTGGGTCCCCATATATTGGTCTTAGCCATGTGAGGGTATTGTGAAGATATGGTGAAGGTATAGTGTACCTTAACTTCAAACCAACACCCAAGGTCAATCCTAAGGTCAAGTAACCCTATAGGAACTCTTCTTGAGCTACCCCATAATGATCTTACCTTCTAAATATTAGAGGTTAGGACAAATATGTGGAACTTCAAGTTGAGTAAAGAAAAGACTTCTGAGTTTCTAATGGTGAGGGTACCTTTTCTAGTTTTCTAAGACTAGTCAATATGAAAAGTCCTATGGCTAGACCTAGGCTACTAACGGAGTTTCTAGACCTCAACCAAAAGTGATGTCAACACTGCAAGAAAAACATAAAAATACCTTCCATTAAAGTACAATATCTCAAAAATAGTTATAAAAATATCTCTAAAAACACTATATATTTTAGGTGCATGACATTGTACACTGTAAAGTTGGTCCAGCACTGGGTCCTAAACTTCATTTTCCCTTTCAAGTTTAGTTTGCTATTTTGTAAATTAAATCGAATTGTGTCATGCAGTGCTTGCTCCATAAACTTTCTTATAATAATTAAATCTTTCTACTAACAAACTATTTTTACTAAAGTTTAAAATCTTCATATACTAAATAAATACTTACACAGTTTAAAGATTGACCTCTATTGATTTTAGTTCACACTAGAATAGTGAGAAACTAACCCTAGAGCTTTCTTTTTGAAGTTGTTGTAATGGCATTCCCAACTCTCACTTTCTCATTCAATCTATCGATGAGCCGTAATTCCCATAAAGTCACTCCTACCATCAATTTTGGACCTGGAATTGAAGATCTCAAGGTCATCCTCAGGAAAGCACCGTTCATCATAATTAAAGTTGCTGCTCTAGAAGCTCAGAAACCGTCTATTGAGTTCAATCTAAACTGTCTACAAAATTTCCTTTCTTACAAGATAGTAAAGACCACTGCCACCACGACACCTGCTAAGCTTGTTGTTCTCATTTATGCTAAGGAAAAGAGGTTATGATCGACGAAGACCCGACTGAAGTATTTACCATCCCACCTTCTGTATTTGAGATTGGATTGAGTTTGAGGACTACGCCATTAACCCGAACTCAAAGTTTAAACCGCACCCAAAAGATTCGAAAGGATACTAAAGCCCAGATTTCTGAGGAAATGTCTATTGATGAAATTCCTCAACAAGAGGAACTGGGATTACTGGAAACTTATCTACTTCTATAGGGGAGTAGGTTCAATTCCTTAATGGACACCAATGGGTAAGAAAGTATCCACAAGATTGTTGCTACTTTACTGTCACCTCATGAACATGATGGGGAGAGGAAGAAGCTCGCTCCTATCACCCAAGTCAGTACAATATTCCAGAGACTAGCTTCCAAAGAAGGTTGTTCAGTCGGTGAATTACTTAAATGAGATGGATGTGTAATATCCCCTTGCATGAAGAAAGAAATTCTAAGGGACGTCAGATCTACCAGATGGTGTCCAACANACCAAACAAGGTTGTTCAGTCGGTGAATTACTTAAACGAGTGGGATGTGTAATATCCCCTTGCATGAAGAAAGAAATTCTAAGGGACGTCAGATCTACCAGATGGTGTCCAACACTAACTGAAATTTTGCCAGCCAGCATTCTCGTAAGATTCCATTTGAGAGGTCATGTTAATACTCCGGCTGCCACCATCGACTCTACTACTGTTGCTGCTTTAAGACCCACAGGCTGTCAACCAGTTAAGTCACATTTGGGTTTAAAAATTTTGTCAATCACCCGTCATGAAGTTTCGATGGAAAAAATGAAGAAGTTACCGTGTACTGTGTTTGGTCTGCACCATGGGGAGCATACCTCTCTTCGGCGTGCAGATGTTGAGACACCCTTTATCAAGACATATTTGCCGAAGAAAAAGGTGTGGGTACCTAAGGTTGTCGTACCAATACGATTCATTGAGCCCGTGGGGTAGGTTCATGGAATGAAGAAAGGGTCCAAAACATCTGACATTGTTACGACTATTGCCAGCGAGATTGATGAGTAAGTAGAGGATTTCCAGTGAGATGGATGAGTAATTAGAGGATGTTCAGCAGAGTCCTCCTGATCTTAAGATGTTACAAGAATCAATAATTAAAGAAAGGTTGAAAAGCTCAGGGTCAAGCTTTCTGAGTTAGCCCACGAACATGATGTTTCCATTGATAACGAGGATGATGAAGATTTTAACTTTAACGATTACCTCAAGGAAGACTTCATGTACATTCATGTCATCAAAATTAGAGCCACTGCATCTGATCGTGATGCTCAACCTCTCGTCAAAGAGAATGCCATAGATGATCTACAGAGGGCTCTTTTTCTAAAGGATAAGCAAATTAGCCAAATGGAGAAAAGAATGGAAGAGATGGACACTGCCATGGCCGCCANTTGTTGCTGCTTTAAGACCCACAGGTTGTCAACCAGTTAAGTCACATTTGGGTTTAAAAATTTTGTCAATCACCCGTCATGAAGTTTTGATGGAAAAAATGAAGAAGTTACCGTGTACTGTGTTTGGTCTGCACCACGGGGAGCATACCTCTCTTTGACGTGCAGATGTTGAGACACCCTTTATCAAGACATCTTTGCCAAAGAAAAAGGTGTGGGTACCTAAGGTTGTCGTATTAATACGGTTCATTGAGCCCGTGGGGTAGGTTCATGGAATGAAGAAAGGGTCCAAAATATCTGACATTGTTACGGCTATTGCCAGTGAGATTGATGAGTAATTAGAGGATTGCCAGTGAGATGGATGAGTAAGTAGAGGATGTTTAGCAGAGTCCTTCTGATCTTAAGATGTTACAAGAATCAATAATTAAAGAAAGGTTGAAAAGCTCAGGGTCGAGATTTCGGAGTTAGCTCAAGAAAATGATGTTTCCATTGATAACGAGGATGATGAAGATTTTAACTTTAACGATTACCTCAAGGAAGACTTCATGGACATACATGTCATCAAAATTAGAGCCACTACATCTGATCGTGATGCTCAACCTCTCGTCAAAGAGAATGCCATAGATAATCTACATAGGGCTATTTTTCTAAAGGATAAGCAAATTAGCCAAATGGAGAAAAGAATGGAAGAGATGGACACTGCCATGGCCGCCATGGCTACAATTCATGTATACTCTCAATGCTAACAGTTACCTTCTCTATAAGTTAATCAGCCATGGATTATACATATCACCAATGATAGGAGGGAAGTTGCCTCAACAAACAGAGATGATCAATAGAAGAAGGATTCTCCATGGAGTGTTATACCAGAAAAGCAACTTAAACAGATGGCCAAACAGGTTCAGGAAGCCTTAGTCTAGTCTAAGGCTGGTGCATTAATTATGAAAGGTGGATCCTACCCGGAGGAGTTTGATGCCGTACCCTACCCTAAGGGTTTTGTTTCACCAAACATTAAGATATTTGACGAGACTGGGAATCCCAAGCAGCATATATAACATTTTCAAGCTAGTTATGGTAACACCGGAGGTAATGAGTCTTTGCTTTTCCATCAGTTTGTCAACAGCTTATCAAGAATCGCATTTGATTGATATGCCGAATTACCCAAAAGATCAATCAAGACATTTGTCGAATTAGAAGAGTTGTTCGTGAAGTGATTTGCTAGAGCACAACATCATGTGTCTATTGGAGACCTCATAATAGAGAAGCAAAAACTTAACTAGACTGTAGTAGATTACACCTTGAGGTGGAGAAACTTTAGCTTGAAATGTAAACCATAGTTACAGAAATATCATGAAATTGAGATCTTACTAAAATGAATTCATGGGCTGGTAGCTTTCATGCTCAAGGAACTCACCATTAAATCCTTTGAGAAGCTACTCAGCAAAGCTAGTAATCTGCAAGAGAAAGTTAAACATATGGATTCCCAGTAGAGATCGGAAAAGACAAGAGTAGCCCGAAATATTCAAGAAGATGTCTAAGACAGTAGCAAAGGTTGATAAGGGAAAGCAGCCAATGAAAATACAAGCAGAGCATTCTCTTTCAGGTTCCCAGTCATCATCACAGCATACTCAACAGACACAACAGTATGGCTAGTCTAATTAACAGTCGCATTAAGGAGGACCTTACCAAACAGAGAATAAGAAGGGTATGACCATTTCAAAACAAAAGAAGTTAGTATACTCTTTCATGGATGAAGTTGTACCAAAAATGTTCAGAAGTTGAATGAAGAAGTTTGAGTTTAGATTACCAGATCAAAAGAAACCTGAGAAAGTTGACAAGGAAGATCAGCCCAATTATTGCCCATATAATAGACTGCTTGGACATACTATTCAGGAATGTTAAATGTTTAAGGATTGGCTCGAGAGAAATCTTAAAGAAAGGAATATAATAATCCCAAATGAATATTTAAAAGAACTTGAAAGAGGTTATGAAAATATGATTTCGGCTGAGTCAATCACCCTGATGGATCAGAGAAAGATGGATGTAGTACAGTTTGGAGCAAATCGTCCAAGAAAATCCTGAACTAAATTCAAAATGTATGAGCATAAGCCGCCATTCAGAGTCTTNTATTATGATTTTTTCTACATTTTAATTGTTTCTAGTGATGACGTAATTGATTTTGCTCAATCTAACTTCGATCTCGATTCCTAAACTGATCCTCAAATCGTACATAAGTCTAATGAACTCGTTATCAAAATTCAAGAAGACATCTATAATGCTGATCGCGATAGCGCCAGGAGTGAGGAACCAATCAATGAGTGTCGCGGTACACCACTTGCTATCAACTTGGATAATTTCAAAGAAGAAGAAACACCAAAAGTTTTACCTACAACATCTCAAGAAGAATAAATTACAGAAGTGAACTTAAGGAATGGGAATGTATTACCCCTAAGAATAGCTCTGGCAGATAAAGTAAAGCTAATAGTAACCCGAGAAGAGTTACCTCCGCCCCCGCTAGTGGAAGAAACACATAACCAAGTAAATGATGGAGGAATTTATAAAGTGGATTATAACATGCTAGCTCATCTTAGGAAGTTACTGACCAAACTAAGCATTTATGACGCTCTAATCCGGTCAAAGAAGATGAGGGAGTCTTTGGTTGCAGCTTTGCTTGAACCAGAGATCAGCTTTGCTCAATTGGCCAACACATCCTCGGATGAAGTTTGCTCATTAAAAGAACAACTTGGTGTAACATTTATAGATGAAGAATTGCTGCTTGGTACTGCTAACCATAACCGACCACTCTATATCTCCGTTTACATCGGCAGATTTGTACTGTCCAGAGTTTTAGTAGATCCTGAAGCATCACTCAACTAGACATTGGCCTAATTAAACATTCAGACTTTAGAGCTTATAGCTAAGAAAATGATGCTAAAAGGATTCAAGAAAAAGAAAGAGAGAGCCCTTGGATCCATTACATTACTTATGAAAGTTGGAGAGCTAATAACAACCACCAAGTTCCATATCATCGACGTCGAGACCTCTTTTAAGGATTTACTGGGTTGATGTGGATTCATAAACACAACATGGTTCAGTCATCTCTATGCCAATGCATTAACTATTACAAGAAAAGACAAGATCAATACATCAAAGGGGATTTGCAGCNTAATAAGGTAAATATCATTTTTTAATTTGAAAATTATGTAGGTGGAGACCCTTTAGGAGACAAATTAGTGTTANTACCTTTTTCTTTAGGCATTCATATAGCTCTGCTGTACGATTTAAGCCCTAACTCGTTCTAGGTTCTGTTGTCGTCCGATACGACGTAAACCCTCATATCTTCTAGGCAATTTGTGTGATCCTGTCACGCCTGTCGCCTGATACGACGTAAACCCTCATATCTTCTAGGCAATTTGTGTGACTCTGTCACGCAATGTCCGATACGACGTGAACCCTCATATCTTATAGGCAATTTGTGTGACTCTGTCACGCAAATATAAGCCCTAATTAAACCTGATACGATGTAAACCCTCATATCTTCTAGGCAATTTGAGTGACCCTGTCACGCAAATATACGATACGACGTAAACCCTCATATCTTCTAGGCAATTTGTGTGACTCTGTCACGTAAATATAAGCCCTAATTAAATAAAATTGGCAGGATAAAACACTTTAATATTTTCATGACCCTGTCGCACAAATATAAGCCCTAATTAAATAAAATTGGCAGGATGAAACACTTTAACTGACGTAAACCCTCATATCTTCTAGGCAATTTGAGTGACTCTGTCACGCAAATATAAGCCCTACTCTGTTGTACGATTTAAGCCCTAACTCGTTCTAGGTTCCGAGGTTGTCGTCCGATACGACGGCCCTCATATCTTCTAGGCAATTTGAGTGACCCTGTCACGCAAATATAAGCCCTAATTAAATAACTGTCGTATGATTTAAGCCCTAAACTCGTTCTAGGTTCCGAGGTTGTCGTCCGATACGACGTAAACATACGATTTAAGCCCTAAACTCGTTCTAGGTTCCGAGGTTGTCGCCTGATACGACGTAAACCCTCATATCACGACTTGTGTGACCGTGCACGCAAATATAAGCCCTAAATAATAAAACTGGCAGAATGAAACGTTGTACGATTTAAGCCCCAACTCGTTCTAGGTTCCGAGGTTGTCGTCCGATACGACGTAAACCCTCATATCTTCTAGGCAGAGCCCTAACTTGTTCTAGGTTCCGAGGTTGTCGTCCGATACGACGTAAACCCTCATATCTTCTAGGCAATTTGTGTGACTCTGTCACGTAAATATAAGCCCTAATTAAATAAAATTGGCAGGATAAAACACTTTAATATTTTCATGACCCTGTCGCACAAATATAAGCCCTAATTAAATAAAATTGGCAGGATGAAACACTTTAAAATACGACGTAAACCCTCATATCTTCTAGGCAATTTGTGTGACTCTGTCAAGCAAATATAAGCCCTAATTAAATAAAATTGGCAGGATGAAACACTTTAATAATTTCTTCTCAAAACTGGAGCCAAATCATAGGATAGACTGGGAAGTCACTGAGGTTCTCCTCAGGATCTGTGGCCTCCCCTAGTTTCTCTTCATTTGGATTCCTCACCAATGTTCCAGATTTGAGTTTTTCCCCTTTCACACCTCTTCGTCCGATTTCGTTGAAAAGTCCTATCCTTTGACTTCTTTGAAGACATCATTCCCTGATTTTCATCGAGAGTTTTCTTAGGTGACTTCGGTCATTTAAGATGTAATTAACTATAGGGGCTTGCCCTTATAGAATAGCTTTTCCGAACCCAGCCTAAAATAAACCCTATTTAATTCTTTGTATTAAATAAGGAAACTTGTCGGCAAATAAAACGATTTCGCAGACCAAACGGATGTCATATCTTTCTTAGTTTATGTTGATCGAGATTCATCCTCAAATCTTGTGTTTATCGCTCGGAGTAGATACAGGATTTGAGGTAGAGTGTTCTTTCATTTAAACCGTGAAAAATATGAGGTCAGTTTGAATTTATATTTTTCTAAAATTATATATATATATATATATATATATATATATATATATATATATATATATATATANATTTTCATACTCAAAGTAGCATAGACACCAAACAAAGGTAGACAGCTCTATGCCTTTGCAAGGAGACTTATCATATTTAAAGTACCATATAGGGCAATTATTTGTATGAATTTGCTTTATTTATTATTATCATTTCCTTTATTGTCTTTTCTAGTATATATATAAACAAAAATCATTTTACTATGAAAATAATTGGGCAAAGAAGCAATCCTTGTCAATTCTCTCCTAACTGACAGAATGTATTATTGCAAGAAAAGAAAAGAAAATCAATAAATTGAATCATCTTACATTGCATCAAATAGAAGAAACATGAATCAAGAGAATTGTACAAAAAACAGTTGTTAAATATTCCTGAAGATAGACTGATAAGTGAAGTGACAGGAATAAGCAACATACTAATCTATAAAAAGCTAAAAGGAAACTTCAATTGTTTATTCTTTTAATTGATGAGGGAATTAAAAGTTCACCGACTTCTGATCAGTGGCAGCAATGATGACAATGGCAATGTTAGCAACAACATTAGTGGTAACAACAAAAATGACAAGGGCGGAGACAGAACGACAATAATGAAGAGTAGCTGTTAAGTTTCAGCTGCATTATAAAGAGAGAAAAAAAGCAGCACCATGGAGAATGAGGAATAAGACATTTAATTCTTATAAACTAGACATTATGTCCCAATATTTTCTTAAGTAGTTTAATTTGTAATAAACAAAATATTAAATTTTTAGTTCAGGAAGATCTACATATCTACAGCAGAAATCTATAATATTTACACGTTTAACACCAAAACTATCCTATTTACTTACATAACACCTAAATCTTTCTAGCATAACAAAAATACTTAACTACCAAAATCCCATTAAGCTAAGCTTTATTTGCACCACATCTCATTTCTTCCTCTAGGATAAAAACAAAATCTAAGTGAAGTGTATCTCATTTATTCCTTTGGGGTTTGAAAAGAAAATCAAAGTGAAGTGTGTAGCATAGCTAAAGGAGCTAAGTTTATCTCGTGATAATAACCACCACAAATCCTCCTCCTCGTAGTGAATTCAAGCACAACTTCCTCCGTACACTCCATCCAACTTGCAAAAGGCACAAGCTGCGGTCAACGAGCATAGTGGAGCCCTCCCAATGTTTGGAGGTATGTATCAAGTTCTTAATATTTTCTCAAAGATACTTATATTGTGTAAATTTGATATGTTTTCTTGGTTTTACTTGTTCTTGAGTGTGTAGCATTATGGGCAATGGGCAAGTTATTTTTTATTGTTATCCTCTTGAGATCAAAATTAAGCATAAAACCTAATAAAAAAAGTTTAACATTTCTTTGAAGATCATTAGAAGAGATTAGCACAGTCAAATCTTGCATGGTTTATGTTGTATGTGTGATACGTAAAAAGTTTATAGAAAAACCAACTGTTGTTCTGGGAATTAAAAACACTATAACAATTGAAATACACATATCATCATCATCATCATGATCAAANCAAATTCAAGCACAACTTCCTCCGTACACTCCATCCAACTTGCAAAAGGCACAAGCTGCGGTCAACGAGCATAGTGGAGCCCTCCCAATGTTTGGAGGTATGTATCAAGTTCTCAATATTTTCTCAAAGATACTTATATTGTGTAAATTTGATATGTTTTCTTGGTTTTACTTGTTCTTGAGTGTGTAGCATTATGGGCAATGGGCAAGTTATTTTTTATTGTTATCCTCTTGAGATCAAAATTAAGCATAAAACCTAATAAAAAAAAGTTTAACATTTCTTTGAAGATCATTAGAAGAGATTAGCATAGTCAAATCTTGCATGGTTTATGTTGTATGTGCGATACGTAAAAAGTTTATAGAAAAACTAACTGTTGTTCTGGGAATTAAAAACACTATAACAATTGAAATACACATATCATCATCATCATCATGATTANTAGACTCATATATACACATATATACACATATTTGAAGGTTCACAAAGGCTACTTAGTCACCCGAACGTTAGAGGCTGATAACAAAAGCGCGAAACTTATTTTAGAGTACAAATATATTACATGAAGTTACAGGGATGTTACAAGGGGTTATACGCGGATGTAACTTCCTTGTACCCTCGGTATAACCCCAATATCGCACGCAAATTTTTTTCTCGATTCGGACGGCGCACGGTTATGAGCTGAAATTTGTATTTGGTTGGCCAATTTTTTTTTTTTAAGTGATGAAAAGTTGTGATTAAAGGTGGAGAACATATTTCACATGTATTTCTGCATGCGCTGTCCGTATGGAATAATTTTTTCTTATTCAGACCTACGAATTATTTCGGCTTGAAGTGAGTATTAAGAAAATAAATAAATAAAAGGGGCCTTTTTATAGATAAAGTTATTACTCGCCCAAAATATATAATATAATATTTTAATTATGTAAACCGTAAATATGATATTTTAATAATCATTATATTAGAATTACCTACTTAAACTCACTTATGAATTTTTGAATAAAAGTATTAGGTGATTTAAATTATATTTAAAGTTTGGATAGTTAAAATGTTATATTAAATATTTTGGGTTGTTGATATGTAAAAATTTCTAAATAAAAATATGATAAACTTGTTGAATGAATATTAAAAGATTTATTTATTAATCAGTTTTTTCAGAAATTGAAATTGAATTAATGGTTATATATATATATATATATATATATATAGACAAACAAGCACATATATGCGGTTAATTTTGATGCACAGCTTTTTAAATATTATCTAATCATGATTTTAAGCTTTTAAAATTTTAATAAAATAAAATTTAAATTATATGTCTTTCAATTAATTGCTCATTTTTAACTCATAGATAACTTCCTATTTTTGTCTTAATTGCATCACATATTTTTATTAGAAATATATTTATTTTTTTATATATAATTAATGATTAGATGACAAAATATAATATATTTTGTTGTCTTGAAAAACATTTGCATGGCATACATGGAAAATGTGTTTGCACGAATCTCGTGGCAATCCAACGACCCAAGTAGAATTGACGTGGTGTAGGTGACCCCACCAAAAAAGGACCTGGTGGTCCATAAGACTAACCAGCTTATGCTAGTCAGAGATTACCANATCTATAATTACTGATTAGATGACAAATTGTTGTCTTGAAAAACATTTGCACGGCATACATGGAAAATGTGTTAGCACGAATCTCGTGGCAATCCAACGACCCAAGTAGAATTGACGTGGTGTAGGTGACCTCACCAAAAAAGGACCTGGTGGTCCATAAGACTAACTAGCTTATGCTAGTCAGAGATTACCAAGGTGATTTGACAGTGTGCACTCAAATGACTCGTCATGATGTCAGATATGACTGAAGGTTCCCTTGAGACCTTGGAGTCATTGGCTTCAACCACCTTTAGCAATGTCTCCTCGCACATAAAGTAAACTACTCGTCGTGTTATGGTGACTCTCCATCTACCCGATTATCTAGTTTTACTTGGTCGGTGGGATTCTCGTTGTAATGGTTGATGATTGAATCAACACACTCGGCCAGCAAATGTCAATGGATCATATCAATNCTGGTGGGATTCTCGTTGTAATGGTTGACGATTGAATCTACACACTCAGCCATCAAATGTCAATGGATCATATCAATCTCACTAACCATTTTTATAAATTCAATTGGTAATCCATGTCTAAAATATCAATCAGGTGATGGTCTCTATCCATTCAGCCCGTCGGCATCATTGACCGCTTTACCTCATCAGCCTCACAGATCGAGCCAAATAGCAACCAGGCATTGGGCCCAGAGGGGTATAATCCTCATAATAACCTATACAAACCCTACTTTANTATCAATCTCACAAACCATTTTTATAAATTCAATCAGTAATCCATGTCTAAAATATCAATCAGGTGATGGTCTCTATCCATTCAGCTCGTTGGCATCATTGACCACTTTACCTCATCAGCCTCACAGATCAAGCCAAATAGCAACCAGGCATTGGGCCCAGAGGGGTATAATCCTCATAATAACCTATACAAACCCTACTTTAACAGGGGCACAACTGTAACTTAAATTATTGTACCCTCATTATTTATAAATAGATGATAATTTCATGAATAAGAGATTACATAATTTCCTCATTTCACTGTTCAGCAGAGCACTCATCTCTCTCTCCCTCTCTCTCTCTCTCTCTCTCTCTCTCTCTCCTGTTTTATGTTCTATTCCTTGAGTGTGTTCACAGAAAAATCTCAGATTCAACAAATAGACAAAAATCTTTTTTTACTGAGAAAATATGTGAGATTTTCAAAACAAGATCAATTTTACATATACACTATTTACAACAAAATAATTAAATTAAAAAATATAAATATCATCTAATATGGTACGTTGTTCCCAAAAGGACATGTGCGTCGTTAATTCCTACTAACACTAATAAGATAGTTGCCCAACAATGTTAATAATATCGACCCTCACCATCGTCAATAAGATTGACATGTGTTATTAATGTTAATGCCAAATTTTGACGTCGAAAAACACTTTANCATTTGTTGTTCAAGAAGCAACTTGTTAAATACTCGATATGAAGCTTGAATATAACTCATATTATATATGATATATTATTTAAATAAAATTTGATTTGCTAAAATTTATTTAATTATAGATTTAATAGTAATATATTATAATATCAATATTATTTTTAGATTAATTCTAAATTATAAATTTATTTTATTATCAATTATTAACTATTTGAAAATTAACATGATGAAATTCTGAAAGAAAACATCACTTTTGTTCATTCTTTTTATTATGTAAATGAACCATCTTTGATTTTTCTCAATTATTTCAACGATTGATTAATAATCTCACATAATGAGTTACTTTGTAATAGTAGTTTATTTAATTTTTTCTGCTCTTGTTTCAATATTTTTTTCTCTATATTAGAATTTATTCTTGTGAGAATATACTTATTATAAACACTAGATGACAACATGTAAATTAGTTTATTTGCTTATATCATATAAAATTTATATGATTTATTCAATTGTTTATTTATTTAGATTTGTAAAATTTATATTTTTTCATATGAAAATATAAATACTCGTTTGAATTTTTAGCTCGTTTATTATCTCGTTAAAAGACTCGTTTACTTATTATTAACAAATGAAATACAAATCAAGTTCAAGCATTGAAATTTAAATAAGTCAAGCTTGAACAATATGTGAAAGCTCGACGCAAGCTCAAACTGAACATGAACAACTTAAAATTGTATCAAGTCAAGTCCAAATTATGATATACACGGCTCGGAATGGCACGATTACAGCCCTAGCGTCATTTCTAGGAGTTAATCAAATGACCTTCTAGTCTTCAAACCGGCTAATAACTTCCACATGACACTTGAGTACCTTCAGACCAACCACATGAACCACTTCTTCTATCGATAACAAAATTGCCATGAGTCAAGAGGCTGGCTATAAATTCGTCCACTCTCTGGTGTTTTAAACCATTTTCTAGACACTAATAAGACTTGATCACATGAATAGGTAATAGGAGCCTCCTTTTCTACTTTTCCCACATCAACCACTATGACTCAGCAGGATGAGCTAGACTTTACTAGTATGATGTGCAATTCATTTTTTTATAATAGATCCCACCTCACTATACCATGGATGGAAGCCACAAAGCAGAACCATGTAAATCTTGCCTCGATGGTCCTCTAGTATCTTCTATATTCTTTCACTTCTTTGTTTCCTATTTATACAATATCTTCCCCTAATCTTAGACCCACATATTCCTTATCCAAACAAACAATCATTCATAGCATNTGGTAAGAGGCTATTATACGAGCCTCCAGCCACCCCTAATGTGTCTAACAATTCAAGTACCACCTCCTTAAGGCCAACTACGTCAAAGGGGATTCGAACCCCCGAACTAAGGAGCCTTGTACTGTGGATGTCAACCAACAGGTAGGGGTACGCGACACAAATGATATCACTATAACATTATCTTTTAGATTTCAAAATGAGATTAATACTTAAGATTCATTTATTTACCTTGAATTATTTACTTTTAAGAAATTTTTTTCATAATGTTACTAGCATTTTGTTATTTATTAGAATGAGTGGTGGAGCTAGAAAACCGTTCTAGATTGGAAATATAGCAATCACGTTGAAGTGCCACGAGAAAGTGGAAAGAAGGGTTATGATTACTTGAAATGTAAATAATGTAACAAGTGAATTACTAGCGGTGTTATAAGGCTAGAGGATCATTTAGCTTGCACGCATCTAAATTTCAAACAATGTGAGAAAGTGTCACATAATGCCAAAAAAAATGTGCGAATTAATTAAAAAATTACATCTAAATAGAAATAACTCAAATATATATATATATATATATATATATATATATATATATATATATATATATATATATATATATATATATATATNATATCAGGCATCCTAGAAAGGATTTGGATAGTATCAATGCAAAACAAAAGAGTTTAGGTGCTAGATAAGGAAATATAGAAGGGTTGAGTGACATCTTTTTTTCTTATGATATAAAAGATTTGGGTAGGTTGCTCCCCTTACCCGTAAACGTGTTTTGGTTGTTTCCCTTGCTGCCCCGGTTGTGAGCGTTTATTTGGTTCTGTGGGAAGATTTTTACGCTTATTTGATGTGTGAGGTTATGGATTAATTTGAAAGTTGGAAGATTTTGATATCAACTTTGGGATCTAGGGAAGATTTACAAGCTTTATTCGGGAGAACATTTGGTTGATTTGATTAATCTTACGTTTTTTGGGGTCAACGCAAAGGGATATTTTATGTTCGTTAGGAAAGACCTTGAGCCCTACTTTTCCAGGTCTTTTTGATAGGAGTTTTTGAGAACTGATCCAATCTCCTTTTCGGTGTTTTAGATGGATCAGTGTCTCATCTCTCTCACCCCATTTTTGTTCTTTTTTTTTCTCCTTGCTTCTTGGTTCGGGTTTTTCGATGCTTATGCCCGATGCATAAGTGTCCACGTATAGTCTTTTGCTATACATGAAACCATCAAACAAGGTCGCAAGTAGTCGTTTTGGGGCGTACGATGGTGATGATAAAGACACACCGAAGATAGAGCAGAAAGATACCCTATCCTATAACATCAAGATCCGATATTTGATGAAGAATAGGATATGACATCCTTCACCGACATAAGTCTAGCGGGAGTAGGCTCGAACCTCCTCAGGTGATTGGCAGTCCCACGCCCGACAGCGTGATCGACTCGTGGACAACAAAATTTCTAAAAAAAAAAAGATAAGTTTTGATAAACCATTTTCATACGAAAACATACTTTTCTACAAAACAAAATTGATAACTCTTCTTAGCATGTTTAAAATTTGTGTGTATGTCAAAAACATAAATTTAAAAATACGTTTTAAAATTGATTGTCCACCTGACGAATACCTGTTTAGGCTGGGAAATAGCCCTCTAAGTGAGGTTCAAGACACCCTTCTAGACGAGTGGCGGGTTCTATACATTCGGGTGACCGAGTAGCCTTTATGGATCCTCGAGAATAAACATAGCTGAGCCTAGTCCCATACGAGTGCTTGCGGTCCCCCTCATCCGAATTTTCTTTTTATTTTATCGAAGTTTTGGTATAGGGCAATCGTGTTACTTTTCTTTCCTTTCGGGATTCCCCCAGGAATTTTGAGGATTTTCTTTTACTTGAGTCTTTTTCGTCGAGTTTCTCGAGTTTTTTCGTTTTTTCTCATATTTCCTGGACGACGTTTTTTTTCTTCCGGACTTTGCTTTTGAGATGCATTTAGGTTTGCTATGTTTAAAGAACATCGGATCTCACGGGCGTACAGGTTTGCTTTACATTTTACAGCACTTAATTTGTCTGTTTTCTATCTGCTACCGTACTGTAAAGCATGTTACACTTGTCATGTTTCTACCTGCTACTGTACTGTATAGTATGTCGCATTACTCCTGTTTTCTACCTGCTACTGTTCTCCCTGTATAGCATGTTACACTTGTCCTGTTTCTACTTGCTACTGTTCTTCCTGTATAGCATGATATATTACTCTTGTTTCTACTTGCTACTGTTCTCCCTGTATAGCATGTTACACTTGTCTTGTTTCTACCTGCTACTGTTTTTCATGTATAGCATGTTATGTTGCTCATGTTTTTGCCTACTACTGTTCCACGCGCATTATATTGTTTGTTCCTACATTGCACATTTTATATTATATAACTTTAAACATGTTTACTTTTTTTTTACATAGGATGTTTAGAGGACTACAACCATAGGGCCGTTTAATNGAAGTGACCCTATGGTTAAAGTTCTTTAAATTTTATTATGGGCATATTATAGTTAATTAACGCGACATCGGTCAAGATCCCACGGTTCCATCATCCCGGCACCACTATTTTCTATTGGAATCACTTAGTCCAAATGAATTTACTAAACTCAACTTAATGAGTTCCATAATTTCATTTAGACCATGGAAAACCTCGTTAGCAACCGTATGTTACCTCCTCCGAGGGGTTTCCGATCTTCCAATAGAGACGTATTAATCTAGTTAAAGTTGTATTTTTTTTGGTGATGTTTGTGATTAAATTTTGAGTTGTCTTATATTTTTAAAATGTTGTGAGGTATTTTTGTTTAAAATTTTGTTTTTGGTTTTGGTTTTGGTTTTGGTTTTGGTTTTGGTTTTGTTTTTTTTTAACATGCAAGTGTTTTTTATGCAGTAAGTATGGTACAAGCATAAAAAAAAAGCAGTAGAAAAGTACAAGAAAAACTGTAAAACACTGTAAACTGTAAAAGTGTACCTGACGAGTCTTCTTGTTCCACCACCTGAAACTCAAAATGCATGTCAGAGCATTTGTTTATATAGAGCTGGAAAAGTAAAGTTTTGGAAACCTTCCTAACTCTATGTTATGTATTGGGGGTCCTTAAATTTTAAGGATAATATTATTAAGTAAAACATATTAAGTTTAATAGATCCCTAAGGTATTTACCAGGTTAAGAGTAGGGAGCAGGTCCATGCAACCTTCTTAATGACTGGTAAAAGGCCTCAGCTTCATTTAAACTTTATTATTTTGTTTAATAATTCATCCTGAATATCCTGATGCTCAGTGAATATTGATGTCTTGATTATCTCTAAGAATAGGGTGAATGTCATTTACCTTTTAATTTGAAGATTATGGGGGTAAAGACCCTAAAGGGGGCAAATTAGTGTTATTAAGAATACTTAGCCAAATTTTAGTCCTAATTGGACTTGTGGTGTTGTAAAAGAATTTGATTATGTTGATTTTTCTAATCCTCTTATAACAAGTGGATTTCAACTTAAGTTCACCACTAAGTCCTTAAGACTTAAGTGAATGTATTAAGTGTGTGTATTGATTTTGAAAAGATTTAAAACTTTAAGTGATCATTATCAAGATCATTTAAATATTATTTTGATTATCAAATCAGGGTATGAAATCATTGATTTCCAAAGTTATACCCCTAAATTCAAAACTCATTTTATGTTAATGAAGTTTCCAAAATTTTGATAATTATGGGAATTAT
>JXCR01148839.1:329626-348485 GCA_002079205.1 Phalaenopsis hybrid cultivar
TCACATTTATGCACATAGCAATTCAAGCGGATAAAGACATGTACAAAATTCTTTATTTTTCATTGGTATTTATGCATATATAGCATTCAAGGAGGACTGGAAATGAGGAGAATTATATTAGCCAGTTGATACGCTAAGATATGTTAGAATTAGTGGGCTTTTGGTAGAAAGCATGGAGTTGAGCATGAAAGAGGATATGAATTCTGAAGTGTCGTAGTCAAAACAAAAAAAATGGAGATTTACATACATGCCACCTCAATCCTCATGATATATATGAGAAACAAAATAATAGTTGTCTATATCAGGCATCCTAGAAAGGATTTGGATAGTATCAATGCAAAACAAAAGAGTTTAGGTGCTAGATAAGGAAATATAGAAGGGTTGAGTGACATCTTTTTTTCTTATGATATAAAAGATTTGGGTAGGTTGCTCCCCTTACCCGTAAACGTGTTTTGGTTGTTTCCCTTGCTGCCCCGGTTGTGAGCGTTTATTTGGTTCTGTGGGAAGATTTTTACGCTTATTTGATGTGTGAGGTTATGGATTAATTTGAAAGTTGGAAGATTTTGATATCAACTTTGGGATCTAGGGAAGATTTACAAGCTTTATTCGGGAGAACATTTGGTTGATTTGATTAATCTTACGTTTTTTGGGGTCAACGCAAAGGGATATTTTATGTTCGTTAGGAAAGACCTTGAGCCCTACTTTTCCAGGTCTTTTTGATAGGAGTTTTTGAGAACTGATCCAATCTCCTTTTCGGTGTTTTAGATGGATCAGTGTCTCATCTCTCTCACCCCATTTTTGTTCTTTTTTTTTCTCCTTGCTTCTTGGTTCGGGTTTTTCGATGCTTATGCCCGATGCATAAGTGTCCACGTATAGTCTTTTGCTATACATGAAACCNACACTATTTACAACAAAATAATTAAATTAAAAAAAATAAATATCATCTAATATGGTACGTTGTTCCCAAAATGACATGCGCGTCGTTAATTCCTACTAACACTAATAAGATAGTTGCCCAACAATGCTAATAATATCGACTCTCACCATCGTCAATAAGATTGACATGTGTTATTAATGTTAATGCCAAATTTTGACGTCGAAAAACACTTTATACATGTCATTGTCAATAAAATTTCACCCATCTTCAACATTAACACTAACACCCATCGATGTCAGTATAGTCATCCCCAACCATAATAAATGAGTTTGATGTCAATGGATGTCAACAATATTATCACCTCATCAACAACATATGCCATGCACATTGATTATAATTATTTTGATGCTTGTGATCACTAATAAAGCTAATGCATGTTATTAATACTAACATCAATGCTCATTGACATCATTAAGCTTCTCACCCAGTGTCTTTCATATTAATGGTTTTAAATCATCATTAATAGTGTTAAAGCATCTCGACCATGGTAAAATTGTTGCATGTTAACAAAAATATTGTTGATGCCCTTCATCATGAATAAAGGCAGAATACACCATTGACATTAACACAACCTTCATTGATACTAATGAAATTTATCCTTTGCCATTGTCAATAATTTTAATGCTCACCATCGCAAATAAACTCAATGCATGTCATTGAAAGTAATATCGATGCCGATATGGACATCAACTACCACTACAAAAGAATGATGATTGTCATTACCAATTAAACAACTATACATATATACATAAATTTGGATATACATCATCACCAGTAAGGTCATTGATCACCATTAACAGTAATGTTGGTGCTTGCTAACACCAATAAAATCAACAAACACCATTCACATCAATCATAATTCATTCCACCACTAACCAAGCAAACATATTCTATCAACATTAACCATGATATTTGTCATCATAATCAATGTAATTACTTATCATCGATGCCAACAAGGTTATCATGCAACCCTAATGCTCACTATCAACAATAATTTTAATAATCATCACTGCCAAGAAAACTGATCTCAAAACCTACTTTTACTAATAGGGATAAAACATATTATTATATACAATGTTGATGGCTCAAATAGTACTTCATTATTATAAATATTCTTGCACATAATAGTATGGTGTTGTATGTAGGAAGTAATTCCAAATTGATGGCATACACTTGGTTTTGTCTTAAAAGATTTTTTTATATCAACAACTTGTGTATAATAATAAATAAGTTTTCCCTTTTTCTTCTATAAGTTTGTTAGTTTCGTAAAAAAACATGACAAGGTTATGGGCAGTCGTAATTATAATTTTAAAAATGCAGCATATTGACATGTTTGTTTCTAAATAATTTTTTTTTCTTCTGGCATCAATTAACGTATTGGTTATTGATATGTCATCAAAAAATTTTCATCATCCGTCATGAATCTTGAGCTTTGGCACAGACCTCAGGATGATCTCTTGAGCAAGAAATATTCAAATTTTGGTCAAAAATCATTCATAACTTTGATTTCAGTGCTGACCAGTTTGACAAGACGACCCCAATGGTACCAAAATTGATCTAATCCAAACCAAATCAAGCCTCAAACAAATAATTAAACAAATCTTGAAAGTTTTTTAAGCATGTTGAAAGGTCAAACAGATGTCGAATATAGTGAGCTTATAGTCGAATCGAGCGTCTCTACAAGACAAATTCAACTAGCACAAGATCACTCAATTTCGACATCGATAATGCACTCAAATGTTTATCAAATATTGTTTGATTGAGAAAATCTCTTCAGTTCGTCTGATCGAAGCGGTTAATATTCCTTCATTAATTGCAGTCGATGCACTATAGATATAGATCCACCCCTCTCATGAAAGGGGGAAGAGAGCTTGATGCCTAAAGAAGACTTAAGTGTGGAGAGGGAGTTGAAGTTGCCTCCTACTCCTACAACCGCCGACCATCATTGACCATCGTCTGGTCCTTGCAACGAAGCACCGTGCGAAGAAATAACTGACATCACGCAGACACGAAGAACCCGGCGAAGCGGGGCATCATATTGAACACCGAATTGATCCCAAAGACAGTTTAACAACGCACCCCGAAGACGGTGGAATAACACATAAGCTTGTGTTACTTCCGACTCTAACTCATATGACCTATGAACGTCAATATAAATGAGTCGAGCCTGAGGCTGAGCTTGTGTTCGGCTCTTTCGAAATTGGCTCTTGTTTGAAATGGCTCGTGAAAAGTGTGTTCATGTTTGACTTGAATAATATATTCATGTTTGTGTTCGGCTCGGAATTGACTCTTTAAAATATAAAATTACTATAATAATTAAATTTTAAATAAAATTAAAAAAATAATTTATCTTTTTTTTTGTATTTATAATCTAATTTCAAACCATAAAACATTGATTAACTATAAAAACTTTCAAGAATAAAGTTCATATAAAATTTTACACAATAAGAATAGTAATATTGTTTTTCAAAATTTTACACAGTAAAAACCAATTTATTACAAATTTTATAATTTACAAAATAAACCCGAAACCCGAAACCCTAAGCCCTAAACCTTGAACAAGAGTACAAAGCATACAAATAAAATTTCAAATAAAAATCAAAACATAAAAATAATTGTATTAAACATTTCATTTAGAAAACTATATTTACATTTAATACACATATACTCATGACTTACATAAAACTAAAAAATATAAAAAAACATTAAATTTAAACTTTTACTTTGTATTAATTCCTCGATCTTTATGTTTGATGATCCAATAAATAGTAATTATTGAATGATGATGAGACAATGATGACTTTTACGTGCAATTTTTAGTTATATATTAGAAAAAAATGACAAATTAGAAATGAAAATAAAAGTTAAGATGTAATTATTAATTGAGACTCGGACTTATGACCTCCTTTCATCACGTTCAAGTAAATCAACTATTCGGTTGCACAATTTATGTGCTTCTAAGCATAATAAAATCAAAGTTAATATCAATGCATCAATTTAAATTACATAGAAACTATTACAATCCTCCAATACAGTTTGCATGAGTGCTGCCTTCCAAAATGTGAACTAGTAAAAATAATAATCTTAGTTAGCTTACTTTATTCTTATATTAATCATACCAATAATGAGATTTTATCCATTGTAATCATCATAGCCTCTAATAAAATCTTATGACAACCAATTGAAATTGTGTATCCTTCGTTTGGCGTTTTTTGCCATCTTTGTTTTTTGAAACCCAAATTTCAGCAAAGACATTTGAGATAATTTTTTTTTTATCACAAAGAGAGATTAGTAACAGAAGTAGTTGCAATCAAGACAATCTCTCTGGACCATCCGATCAGAGTAGTTCAGATTTCTTCACTAATTGCAATCAATGTACTCTATAAATAAAGCCCCACCCCTCTCACGAGAGGGAAGAAAGAGCTTGAAGCCAGAAGAAGACTAAAGCGTGAAGAGAGGGCTAAATTTTCCTCCTACTCCTGCAACCGCCAACAACCGTCGACCATCGTTGACCACTACTCGTCGACCGTCGCCAGTCACCATCAATCCTCGTCCACTCCTTGCAAAGAAGCATCGTTCAAAGCAACAACTGATGCTGCAGAGTCATGAAGCAACATGTGGAGCAACACATTATTTTGAACACTGGCTGACCCCAAAGACGACGCAACAACGCACATCACATACCCTCATGTAGCTTTGAATCCGACCCCCATGATGAACATCATTATTACTCACTATCATGGCATATGTGACCAACAACGTGGTCTTTACCTTGTGCAGCTCCTGACTCTGGCCCTCACGACCTATGAACACCATTACAACTCACCACTACGCCCAACATGACTAACTAAGGCCAACGCGGCCCACAACACGTGGAGCTATCGACTTCAAATGTCGTACTGCTCACTACTATGACCTGCATGATCTACAACTCATGCAACTCTTACTTCATGCTCAAATTCCGACAAGCATCATCATGACTCCCACTATGACCTATACAACCTATATGGTCACAACTCCTACAACTCTTTACTATGACCTCTATAACCAACTAACGCTTCTGAAACAATCATCTACGCCCCACCTGGCCAACAAGTGTCATGTTTATTAATTATGAATTCTACGATAAACTGGTGCTATACCTGCCATCTACAACACTCAAGATGACTATTACCTTCACGACAATCAATTGTGTCCCTTACAACCTGTTGTAGCTAAGAACTATGACCAAATTATAAATTTATAATTGCATCTTCCCTAATTCAGGAAAAGAGTGGACCTGTGTACTCGTCAATTATAGTGTATTATTTCAATTGGGCTAGGCCCCCTGACTTTGTATTATTTCAAGGGGTTTTTACGTAAAAAGTCGAGGTGTCTCATTTTGCTTACTTCTCTTTAATTACTCGAGTATGCTCTGAATTCTCATGTAATTATAAGATGATAATCTATTACTCTACCACCGTAAATCTTCTGGCACACATTCGTTATATCGAAAGTTAAGCAAGGTGCGCGAAACAAATTAGGTTGCTGCTTAAAAAAATGTTCACATTGATGTTTTTAACATGATTATACTTAGACAAGCTATCTCTTTTAACTCCAAATTTAAGATAACCTCTATCAAAAACAATTTTTTTCAAGCTTCACATATGAAAAAAAAAATCAATATAAACATTCAATTATTTGGCACACGACGTATCCAATTCTTAGTAGGCCTTTTACTTGTGAAATAACATCATTGTCATAACTTTAAAAAAGTTGTAATATTCTAGATTTATACCAACTCTCGTTTATGATTCCAGGTCTACACAAAAACATGATAACTATCATGTTCAATTTAAAATAACTGCTAATTGAGGCTTTGAGGTTCAATTACTCGACTCCCTGAAGGAGGATGTTGGATGCGAGACCATATTAGTGTAGTATATCTTAGATTCTAGATATAGTCTTAGGGTATGTTTGAGGAGGTTGCATTTGGGGTGATGGTGCAATGGTGGTTTAGTGCTACATCACAATTTTTTCTTTTTGGTAAAATTGTGCTTTGCCAGTTTTTTCAAAAAGATGCAGTTGAAAGAAGCATTTTTTCACTAAACTTAGGTACATGTGGTGGATGCTAGGAAGCTATAGTTAGACTTTTTTTTTGAAAAAAAAGTTATAAAAGCCACCACATCTTTTTGAACATTAGATTTGTCAACAACAACTTTGTAGTTGCTTCTTCAAACAGTTGCAGCTGTCTTAAACATACCCTTAGTTTTTTTGTAAGAGTGATTATAAAGTTATGGCAAGGAAAAAACTTTTTAGAAAATTATGATAGGAATGATATATTTTTTAAAAAAAATTTGGTGATTATATGATATATCTAGTTGCTAAAATCAATTAACCATAATTTTTGTAGAAAAAAAAGGTGATGGCGGCCTGAAGTGACATGTAGGGAGAGTTTGGCGCACCTTATTTGGGCATTCGATGTTTTGAAAATGTTGAATTGTTGTTTGGTTATCGCATTAGAATGGAGGCTTGAAAACGTGCGACAAATTTTATTAATGAATCACGACCGCGGGATCGACCTCACGGTCCGTGTTCCATCACAGCTTATTACTACTGAGCCCCTCGATCCCGTCCCCGTTTTTGCCTCGTTGCCCTAGATATGTGATCAAATTACCATACCCGTGCCTCTCTTTTCTACCCTTCTCCTCTCCCTTCTTCTCCTGTGATCTGGTTATTAGCTCCTATCTTGGAATTTCTCACCGAGAATGTTCAACACACAATCACTCTACCTTTCAAGTAGTGAATGGATTAGGTAATCCCTCTTACAACTTATAGTTTCACACGAGTCTTCTTCCATCTAAGGAATTGACTGTATCCTTCTATGTTTGTTTTCTTATATTTTTTTTCCTTTACTCTATGAAATTTATTTCGGTGATTCTTGGTTTTGGTTCCCAAAGAAAAGCTCTGAAGTTTGTTGGTTCGGATTGATGATTTTCTTTTAAACATTGCATGCATGCATGATTACATGGTGAAAATGCTCTTTCCTTTTGTATAACACGTTTCTACTGAATTTTCATGAACCCTAATGTATGTGCAACAAAAATCTTGGTGTAGTCTTGCTCACTGTGCTTAGAATGGTAAAATATCAGGGGTAGTTAGCATTATAGATTTTTTAAGCATTCAAAACCCTTTGAGATTTGCTTTGAGTAATTATTTAAGTAAAGCTTCAAAGAGTATTTTTCAGTGATCATGGTCAATAATACGTTGGCATCATCTTCATTGCCTCTATGAGAAAGCTACCAAAATTTATGCCTTCGAAATGATGTTATTTTGAATGTGTTAAGGTGAAATCATTACATATGTTAAGGTAAAATTATTGAATTAAATTAAAGAAGAGTGTATCTCTTCTATTGGCTTCTTTCATGTGATATCTTTCTTTGCTTATTTACTGTAACAGTTTGTATGGTCTGAAAGGTTAAAAGTATTAACTAAAGCATGTGATTCATATTGGTGTTATGTGTAAATCCTTGGGTTGTCCCTTGGGTGAATTATCAATATGTTTTTTCTTTTTATTATGTATCTTGATACTCACTTTTCAGTGAGGTGTATATCATAAATTGTACTATTATGAAGTGATTTTTTTTTTGTTCGCAACTGTCAAATGTGTAGTCGTTACAGTTTTGGTGCAAACAACAATATTGCACATTGCCAAAACGGTCATTTATCTAGAAAAAAAAGCTACAAATTAACTGTTTTTCAAATGCCCAAAATAAACAACTATACAGTTTATCTGATCATGGGCAAAATGATCATTTCTCCAGAAACAACTGCAAATCAGTTGTTTTCCAAACACACAAACCAAAAAACCAACAAATTATCAGGATAAGCTGCTGATGGACAACTTATCAAAATAAACTGCTTATTTAGATAAGTTGGATAAGCTGCAATTGCCCCAAACAGACCCGTAGTTAGAAAGTTGTCCCAAATATACTATTGGTTTTTGCATGATAAGTGGGTCGAGTAGGTTCCAATAGGTGAAACATTTTTTTGTGGCCCATAGGCTATACAAATTGAGACATGCTTTGGGATTTTCTATAAGATCATGAGCATAGCATCTATAGTCTGCAGAAGTCAGAGTTGAGAGTTACATAGACTGTGATAATTTTCATAGGCCGACGGTGGTTGACAACTATAAGAGCTGGTGGCGTTTGCTTTACCTTCGGTGTAGAAAATTTGACCTTAGCTCCTTCTTTTCCAAGCTCCAACTTCCTATGGTTCAAAATTTAACCTCCTTTCTTTATATAGTCCGAAAATGCCTCCTTACAAATAAATAAGAAATCATGTCACTTAAAATGCATGTTGCCCAAATAAAACACAAATTTTAAAATACATTATACCTTAATGTAGGGTTGGAAGAATTTTTTACTTAGAAATGTAAGGAATTTGATTGTAGTATAAAACATGAAACTCAAAAGTTGGTAGGCTTTATTACAAAAATGACATGAGTTTGTTTAACTGCCAATGCTCTTAAGAAAATGTAACATTATCAACTTTTGTAGCCAAAGACTTTCGAGCTCACCCCAAACAAGTAATTGCTTGAGGTTCACAAATTCTTCTCATGCCATCAACCATTTCATCATCAGAAATTAAACACATGTAAAATTTTATAGAGTTCATTCAAAATCTTCGTTGGGAAGGGAAGGGGAGGGGCATCGTGGTTTGGAAAAAAAGATTTCACCGTTGCTGCAAATCGACAGCTAGATTCCTCTCAATTTTAAAAATTATGTTTTCATTGACATCAATATCATATCCAACAAAGAATTAACGACTCGTTAAAATTTTTTAACATGATTAAAACAAAGAATTAGAACTCAAGGAATATGAAATAAACGAAAAAAAAAGGAATTACCTGAGAGATCACTGAAGAAGCCGAATGAGCTCTTAGGGCAAGAACGTGGGAGGAAGAAGGATTCAGAGCTGTTAGGGTAGGATCGTGAGAGGGCAGAGGTTAATCCTTAAGCAAGTTTGTCGACCCAAATGGAGAAGAAACGAAAAAAAAGGAATATGCATTTACCTGTGAGATCGCCGAAGAAACCGAAGGAGCTTAGGGCAGGAAAGCGGAAGGGGTAAGCAAGAAACAATGGCGTTATTAAGAAAATAAAAACGCCGTTTTTCCCGCCAAGCCCAAAAAGGTGCAATTCAAAGGATCAACAACTTTTTCAAAACGCCGCCCGCGTTTATATGACGCCCCAAACCGGCCCTTTAAAATTAGTTAAAAAAATAAATATTCAAACAATTTATGTCATAAATAATATTAATTTTATTAACAAATACTTTTAATTAATTAATATTTAATAAAATTCCCTAAAAAAACAAAATTTAGAATTTAACGTCCGCAAAGCGAGCGGCGAGATGGCGCAACGCGGGCTAGCCGAAGAAGCGACAGGATCGCGACGTTTGAAGTAGAAGAGGCGGTCTTGAGGTGTCGGAAACTCCATCTTTCCCCCTCTTCCGCTTTTGCCTGAAACCCTATTGGCAAAAGGAGGAGGAGGAGGCCGCCATTGAGGCTTGCAGGCAAAGGCATCGGAAGATGTCCATTGGAAAGGCATGTTAGGATTTACTTTTGCTGTTTAATTCTGCATACGCTGTTTTGTTTTCTGATTCTGCTTATATTGAGATTTTATCATAAACCCTAGGGTCTGTCCGACAACAGATTCAGACAAGTGTTTAATCTGGATTTAGGCTAAATCATACCAAACGGTCCGGTTGGACAAAATAAAGCCGCGGATTTGATAAATCCGGATTTAACGGATTTCAGCTGTAATCCCGGATTTAGTAATCCAGGAAGAACGGGCTTACCTTCCTCATCGGTTTCTGGTAGGAGTAGAGCTGAAGTATGGGAAAGATGGGAGTCTTAGTGGTCTCTGTACGCTGGGATCATGTCGTTGCCTTCCCAACTAGTTGCAATTATTACTGTATCGCGAGGGTTCATTCATAAGGTGATCGTTTTGCACAAAACTGGAAAGAGGAGGAGGGACATTGGCGAGTGTTTTGAGTAGAGAGGGAAGGGAATTGGAGGATAAAATATTCCAGACGCAGTTTTGTGTCCGTACTCCAATAATATGACGTCATTTTGTAAAGTGTTGGGACTCAGTTTCATGAATTAAAAAATGTGAAAAGAATTATTTTTTTGCACGACCCAGCCCGAAGACTATTCTGGTAGTAAACTAGTGGTATTTTGTTGGTATTCTTGTGTTATTTTGGTTACATCATGAATCATGATGATATTTTGGTGTCATTATGATGGTATTCTGTTATACTAGCAGAATACCACAAGTATACCACTATAATACAAACAAAATACCATTAATATAAACTAGAATGCTATCAGAATATCTCAAGAATATCACAAGAATAACACCACAATACAATCAGAATGCCACTAGTACATAACCAAAATACCACAAGGATAACAACAAAATAACATAAGTTTATCACCATAATACCACCAAAATACCACAATAATATTACTAATGTACTACCAGAATATCACAAATATACCACAATAATATTGCTAAAATATCATCGGAATACCACTAGTATACTATCAAAATATTACCTGAATACTATAACAATATCATAATACAACTAAGAACAGAGTTTCAGGTTTGGTTATAAAAGAATATTGGATGGGAGATGATATTGAATCATATGGGGAGGATATTGCTAGATTTGCTCTTTTTTTGCCTGCTGATCTCATACCACCTCATACCACCAAGAATAACAATAAAAGAATCTGCAGTTATAACCCTGTAGAGAAAAAAATAACCTGAAGGAAGATTGCAGGAAGATGCGTGATTTGACCGACTTGCTTCGAAACATTTCGGCTTTGAGTTTTAAGTGTCGTTGTCGGGGATAATCGTCAAAATTTTATAACTGTAGGAGAATTTTAATTGAAATACTCAGAGTCTAAGTTTGAAAACTTTATTATTTTAATCTTTATTTTATTTTCTATTCTATTTGGTTTTTGTGTTATTTTTTTTGGAAAAAGTAAAAATTTAAATAAAAAATATTTCAATACTTTAGAACGATAAACCCATAAAAATGTTAGTTTATACTTTTTCAGGAGTATGCCAAACCATGATGACCATTTTCCACATGAATTTTGAACACTTTGTTATAGGAAATATGTTTGACGACTCGTATTCCAACACCTACAACTCAAGTTGGTCAACTTAATCAAATTTTAATTGGAATGATAATAACCCAAGTATAGAAAAGCAGCAGCGGTGAAGCCTCCAAATCAATCATGTAGAATATTTGACTAGCCATGATAGTGACTACCCTGAAGAAATAAGAATTTAGATGAATTTACAATAATTCTACCAAATCAATTACAAAGTCAAACTACAGCATTAAAAAACTTTAAAAATCAAATGGGTGCAGTTATTTAGCCAAGTTAACACTAAACCACAAAGGATGNTTTTAGATGAATTTACAATAATTCTACCAAATCAATTACAAAGTCAAACTGCAGCATTAAAAAACTTTAAAAATCAAATGGGTGCAGTTATTTAGCCAAGTTAACACTAAACCACAAAGGATGTTAGTGGTATTGGATAGCCATAACTTTAAATATGAAGAGTTGGTTCTTGAGGAACATACTGAGTTGGATGATTTTTGTTGGACAATGACTAAGGAAGAATTTTCTTTTCTTTTCAAAGCACCACTTAACGTTTTTAGTGAGATCTTTGAGCCTATAAGACCACCCATAGGAGTGCCCCAAGGGAGTTGGAAGATAGCCCTAAGCAGGCAAGCAACTCATGTTAGGATTCCTGATAATTTAATAAGATATATAATTACTCTAATTGAATTTTGAATACTAATTAAAGAGATTGAAATTAATGATCTGATAACCAAGGCTTACACTTTAACAACTTTCACCTGATTTTTAAGTTAACTCAAAATAATTAAAAGGGTGTAATTGAAATTAATATTAGTAGTCAACTAGAAATATTTAAAGCCTTTTAATTTTTTTAACTAATTTAATATAGTATTGAATTTTTGAATGAATTATAAGATTTTAGAGTTCACGTTAAGAAGAATTGAGAATTATCATTCAAGTGTAATTAGACATTCAAAATTCTTAAAAGAAATGTGCTCTACCAGATATTATAATTATCAGTGAAACGAATAAATAATAAAAAAAAACAAAGAATTGTGAAAGACTTGATTTAAAAAAAAAATCAAAACAAGTGGCCAACCATCATGAAAAGCTGAATAAAAATTAAAAATGGGTGTCTTAATTATCTCCTAAGTAATAAAACTTAAAAATTTCTTGATGAAATTCTTAAGCTATAGTATTCAAGAAAGAGGTTAAGGGATGTTGGGTTGATTAGTTGAAGTTAGTTGATTTAAAAACGTCATTGGGAAATTGAAATATTTCAATTGCACTAGATTAAGCGTCTTGAGATTTGCTTAGGTTTAGGAAGAAGGGAATTAAAGAAAATACTCTTATTAAAAATTAATGAAAACCCTATCTTGAAATAAGATCTGTATATCTTTTATAACGCTTATATGATCTAATTGAAGAATTAGGAATCCATATGAGAACTCCAAACATCATTTTAGTCATTGTTGAGATATGAGAGTACTTGAGGACAAGTAATAAGTAAGTTTGGGAGAGTTAATACGAGGTAAATTTACGTTATTTTACTGAATTAAATACCATGTCATATTTCTTATTTATCATGATATTATGCTTGTGAAAGATATATTTGTTGTGTTTTATAATGTATAAATGAGATTCGGTGATTGAGGGCGCAAAGGAGATGAAACAGTAGAAAAAATACCAAAATGGATAAATTATAGCATAATTACGCTAGAAACTATGGCACAATTGCACCATAGTGACATATCTACGCAATTAAGCCACTTTGAGGAAAAATTACGCTGCCTTTTGACGTAATTACGCATTATTGGGCGTAGTCACGTGATATGCGGTAAATTTACGTTATTTTACAACATTGAATACCATGTTATTTTTCTTATGTATCATGATATTGTGTCTCTGAAATGTATTTTTGTTGTGTTTTACAGTGAATAAAAGAGATTCAATGATTCGGGGAGCAAAAGAGATGAAACTGTTGCATAATTATGTCACTTTGCGGCGTAATTTTGTTGACCAATGGTGTAATTACTTAAGATTCGGGCGTAGTCACGCCACCAAACGACCATAATTGATTTTGGAAGGAATTTCATACATTTTTGGGATCTCTTCTATATAAAGGATGCTAGGGCACTAATTGAGGGATTTTTGAGGTAGACTTTGGAAGCTTTGTAATGCATATTTGAGGGTTTGAATGTAAACCCTAGAGTTTTCTCCTTCCTTAAGGAGAGAACTTCTAAGGTTTTTTTTTTCCTTTTTTTTTTTTTTTTCTGTTTTCATGTTTATTTGTTGAGGTTTTTTTATGAGTTCTTGAGAGTTTGAGAGGGGTGGAAATTGCTTTGTATGANGTGGTAATTGTTTTGTATAAGAGCAGAGTTGTGAGAGCTTCTATTGAATAGAGAGAAGCGTGGTGTATTGCTAAGGATCTGCAATCTTTATTATGCATGCAATAAAAGCTTTCACCAATCGTTTTCTCATGCATTGTGATTGAGTTCGTTTCATGCTTTTATGATGCAAAGCATGTGGTTTTCTCGCTGTTCATTATATGGATTATGTTCCCTCGTCGCTTTTTTCGTGCATGAATTTTTTATGTTGATACATTGACTTTCTGATCTAATTTACTTCAATTCAGACACGATAGAATGTTAAAATCACTTGTCATCTAGGACTTTTGTCGTCACCTAGAAGAACGAGTAAGTTAACCACAAAAATCTAGAGTATGCATATTATCATTAGGTATTTGCAACCTAGAAAAAGGGATTTGAAGATATTTCATTCTCGATTGAACTTGGGAATATAAATATGTAACATAATTTTTCAAAAACTTGAGGAAATTTCTTTGATTTTAAAATATCAAATGTAACTTTTTGATTACTTACTCTTATAGTCAATTTCCCCTCCTTAACATCAATCATTGCTCCTTCTGTGGCTGAAAAGGGTCGACCAAGAATCAATGACATCTCCTTATCCCTCTCCATGTCTAAAATCACAAAATCAACAAGGAATATAAATTTGTCTACTTTAATCAGCACATTCTCAATGATTCCCTTAAGGTAGGTCACAGATTGGTCGATTAACTGTAATGTTAGTATGGTAGGTTAGACTTCTCCTAATTCAAGTTGTTTGAAAATAGCTAAAAACATGAGGTTTATGCTGACCCCAAAGTCACAGAGTGTTTTCCGCGCAAATTTCTTTTCTATGGCGTAAGAGATGGTGAAGCTCTCTAGGTCCTTTTGGCTGGTAGCTTTCTCTGTAGGATAACACCACATTCCTAAGTTTAAACCACTATATCTCCGGCTCTTACTTTTGTATTTTTATCCAAAGCATCTTTTACAAACCCCACATAATCAAACATTCATTCTAAGGCTCTAGCATAAGGGACATTGATTGAAAGTTTGTTTGCCATCTTTAAAACCTCAGCCATTTGCAAGTTCCTTCCAGGTTTCTGGTGTCTCTTGGGAAAGGGTGGTGGTAGTCTCTCTTGTCCTATCCAAAGTTTGACTCTAATAGCCTTACACTGCTCGAGTCTGTGGTCTTTAGGATTAACTTCAGTGTTACTTGAGAGTATTTTTGGGGGTCTATTGTTTGAGTCATTCGCAAGCTGTCCAAATTGATGTTCAAGATTCTTAATGGCTACAACTTAGCTCTGTAATTGTTTCCTCATTTGTATTACCAGCTCCTCAATGAGTGATCTTTTCTGCATGGGCTGAGCATTAGCTTGAAATTCTTGTGGGTATAATTACTTTTGGGGCTTGGTTATTCTCATTACCTATAGGGTTGGCGTGAGGATTTCCCCATTGCTAGTGATTGTTACTCCATTGGAAGTTTGGATTATTTCTCCAATCTGGGTTGTAGGTATTGGAATAGGAGTTATTGATCCCACAGTGATAGTATTAAAATATTTCTTTCTTGATCGAACCAATTTGGACTTGATTAATTTTGTCATAAATTTTTTTAATAAAATATTATGTCAGGTATAGTGAATACATCAACTAATAATTTGGATGTTTTCTGCATAGTATATTCCACTTAAGAATTCCAATATATTCAGATAGGTTAACGCTGATTTTCCCATTGCTTCAATGCTCCCGAGGACTTGAAAAGTTAGTTGCCTCTCTTTTAGTTATATACTTGATTGTCCAGCCTAGTTTGAGAATAGTGGTTCTGTTCTCATTTAAACAACCTGTCTAATTAATGCCTGCTAGATGTTATTCTTTTTTTGAAAGCAAATGCTTTTCAAAAAGCAGATGTTTTTTCAGAAAGCAAATACTTTTTTTCTATCAGTTTTCCCTTTTAAAATGCGATTCTTCCTTATCTTTTATTTTTGTAAGTTACATGATTTGAAGTTCGATTTTCTGTAAATTGGTATATAAATAGTTATCTTCCCTCCTGGTTTATTGTGCAATTTTTATTAGTGTTTTTACTTACTGTGGTCCAACTTTGTCTTTCATTTTGTATGTTTTAATAACTTTTTAGACTGTACACTAACTGCATGTTATAGCCCTGTTGAATTCATTGATATTGAATCTTTACACACCTTAATTGGATTAAAATTTTCACATAAGTTTCTTGATTGAGCAATACTTCATAGGGGCTGGTATTATTACCTACCCAAATATCTTTCTAAAAGGATTTGGGAACAATGAATTTCAGCCTTCCTGATTGATTTTGATTGTTTTTCTTTATAGTTCGTTTAAGATAATAGACCGGTTTAGCCATGGTAATGAATTTCAAATTCTAGGTGAAAGAATCCTGATTTTTTTTGTTTGGAATTTTCTAAAGCTATTCTCAAAGGTTGATTTGACCTCTATATGGTGTACAATTTTTTCTCCCCCCTCACAAAAGGACTATTCTTTGCATCCTTTGACTGATGAGTTGTTTTTTATTCTTTTTTTTAATTGTGGGGGTGGTGGTCGTTGGACCCCCCTTTTTAGGGTTAATTCACCCCTAGTTTTTCTATAAGAATTCACTAATAGAAAATTAGGGAGTGAGTTAGTATTACCAAAAATATATTTGACTTAAAAAAAATGAACAATAATCGAGTTTTTCACTTTATAAAATTTGTTTGGTATGCTAAATTTTAGCATATTTCTTACTTGTAAATTTAGTAGCATTGCTGTTTGGTGCATCTTAATAATTTTTTATTTAATAAATCATCTTGAAGTTGGCAATGCACTTAACTAAAAAAAGAACTTCTTGCACTATTATAAGGTATTTAGATTGGATTGAGTTGAGTTTCACCTTCTTGAAGGGAGTCTCACTAATTCTCTTTATTAGGATTTTTGGTTTGAGCATTCCTCAGTATCTTAAATTAGAGGCATTCATTTCAACAATTTTGAGCCAAAATAAGGCAGGATAAATTCCTTATGATTTGATTTTTCGTACTACTTTTGCATGACATCTATTTAATGGGGTATAATTTTCTTCAATCTATCAAATAAAAATGTTAAGGGTAAAATTTTTGTAGAAACTATTAATAAAAATTAAGTGTTTATAAATCTTTCTAATTGATTTTTGCCATTAATTTTATCAGGAACTTTATTAGCAAATTCAATGTTATTTCAATTGGAATATTATAACTATTAGTAATATTATGACTTAGAAATTTTATTTATTTTTGAGATAACTTTATTTTCAGGGTTGAAAAATTAAGTTTATTTTTCTAGTAAGAACATTTAAAAGTTTTTAAGTTTTTAAAATAATTATCAATATTTATTGAAAGTTTTTAAACATTATCGATGCATACTGTAATATATTGAGAGTGATGATTAAAAATATTCTTCATAATATTTTGAAAATTTAGCCTAACATTTTTAAGGGCAAAATACATTACATTCTATTATATTGATTTTTAGTCATATTATTCTATTATATTGATTTTTAGTCATATTTTTTAATATGTTATAAATATCATTAAAAACATAATTCTAGCGTCACAAATTATTCTCTTAGACTCCATATGAGCCACCTTATATTTTCTTAGTTCTCAAATTTTTTACATCTAAACACTTTTTATACCATAAATTTTTATTTTTTTTATCTTTTATTCCACATTATTATTTTGCTACCAACTATTTTTACTTATAAGATTTTTTTCTTTTTAGTTCCCCAAGCGCATCTTTTGTGACTTGCTTAATATTACTCATTCCTTTATCCAATAGAATATTTGTCTATGTATGTATATTTCAAATCTTAAGATCTTGAAATTTATTTATAAAAATAATTTTATTTGCCTTTTAAGTGCCCCCCATATAATTTTATGTTAGTATTTCATTATATTTTCCTTCTTTTAATTCTTAATCCTAAAATCCAAAACTAATAATAAATACCATATATATAAATTTTTATTTGGAATGACCTTATAATTTTTACAGTCTTGAGGATCTATTTTTCACGAAAGAAAATAAATTAATTTGTATTTTATGAGATTTATACTTATAATGATAATATGCTCTTCTTTCTTCTTAAATAAAATATTTACAATAACAAAATTATAAGTTAAAACAAATAAGATCGCTCTACTTTTTTCATTGGTCACTCCAAAATCATAGCCGTCATTAATGCTTCTAAAACTTTCTACCACTCTATTGACACGTTCATTTAAATCTTCTTTACTAAAATTTTTTTCTTCCAGTGGTATCCTTTGTATTAATTCTTCTTGGACATTTCAAAATTTTTCTTTTAAACATATGTCCAAACATACTTGTGGAGAGCATAAGCACTCATAACATTAAGGATCCTAATATCAATAACTATATTTAAAGCTATAATTTGATCTCTAATTCTATTAAATTTTACAACATTTTTCTTCAACTTTTATCTATAATTACACGTGCATCATTTCTAGTAGTACTCTTACCTGATAACAAAAATCGAAGCTATCAATCTCGTTGAATATTAATATTTATCTATAGATTTAGGAGGATGCTTAATTTTATTGATGATTATAGGATTAGAAAATTGGAGATGATATCCTAAAATTGATTATGAATTTCTTCTTATTAATTCTCTAATTCTCTAATGGGCCAAAAAGAATTGTCTTCATCTAATTGAGATGTTTTTTCTTCAAAAGCTATTAGGGTGCCAATTTTGAGTTTTGTTGTGAGATCCGAGGTCTTGTTGGCTAGGTCCAAGTTACATAGAAGTATTTATTGAGTTATGACATGTTAGATAATTTTTTTTATTTTTAGGGATTACTAGCATATTGAATTAGGGGTGTAAATGAGCCGAACATGAGCAAGCCTGTGCTCAGCTCGTGTTTAGCTCGTTAAAAAATACCATTGTTCGTATTCGACTCATTTATAATTCGAACACAAAAAAAATGTGTTCGTGTTCGACTTGTTTTCTTAGCGAGCCGAACATGAGTTGTTCGTGAACAAAAAAACGTTTTGACAATCCTAATTACACAAGCGTTAGTGGTGTAAACGAGCTAAGTGTAAGCGAACTCAGACTCGCTCCCCTGTTAGGGTTGTTAAAAAGAGTTACTATTTGTCTTCGACTCATTTATATATCGAGCTCAAAAAAATTATTCGTGTTTGGCTCGTTTGCTCGTTGAGCCGAACAGGAGTTGTTCATGAATAATGAGCCATTTTGACAACTTTAGTTACACAACCGTAGGCTCTTAATGATAAGACGAGATTTAAATCTTATTATTTCTATTAAAATATTCATTAAAATAAAATTTAATATTTTTAATTTTAATTTTAATTGACTATATATCTTTGTAGCCTTGCAGTCAATTAAATTATTAAAAATATTACTTATATATATAT
>JXCR01148840.1:2778-24420 GCA_002079205.1 Phalaenopsis hybrid cultivar
GACCAAAAAATTGGGCTAGTTGTTTTCTTTTCCTTATAGTTATTGTATTTTTATTTGTATTTGCATTAACTTTTTATATTATCCCATCAACCTAGCTATGTTCCGGAGGGTGAATGCTCAAAATTTTCTTATATTTTATCTGCATGTTCTTGGGGTTACTTTAGATTTATGGATTTAAATTTCTCCTGTCAGATGATGAAACTATTGTTTGGGGATTTATTTCTATTTTGCTTTTGATTGCATAAAAGTATGTAAGGAACCATTTCTGTTCCTTACTTGCCTCTAATAAGAAAGTTCAATAATCAATTTGTTGTCATTGCTCGATGTATTGCTTGGTTGCAACAAGCTGTACTCGTAATTCTTTCTCACAATCAAGAAATAAGGCCTAAGACCAAGAACCTTACCCTCAAGTTGCTTAAGCCAATTTCACGTTGGTCTTTCATATCGGTTTGCTTCCTTGCTTTTTAGTCATCCGGTCATGTTGCTGGATACAATTTTTGAGTTGGATTTTGCTTTGTCTAAAATCCAGAGTCAACCTACCAAGTATTTGTAGGCCTGTTTTGTCCTATTGATGTTGTCTGAAGTTTGGATAAATTTCAAATGAGAAGTAAAAAAATTCTGGAAAACTGCTTTTATTGGACTGTTTGACTTGAAATTCGTTAATGAAAATTTTAGCTAAAATTGTTGACTGGGCATATGGTGAGGTGTTTCACAAAGTTAAATGTAAAAGGTACTACTTCTTTGAATGAATCTTAGGATGTCAACATCTACAACAACAACAACAACAAGCCTTTACCTCTACTCTCGTTAAATCTTCCTCCCCCAACCATGAGCTATGGCCCCCCTAGGAGGAACACACTGAACCCCACTCAGGAGGCGCTATAGCGTGAAATCCGCCGTCTGCAACAATAATTGACAAAACTAGATGAAGGAACCCAAGGCGAGTAACCCTCGATTGTGACTTAGAAAGTCAACATGAAGATAGAGATGATGATCTCAATCTGTTCCATTAGGAAGATGGAAGTGACGAAAAATACGGCCCATGTCGTTTTGACATCCAATACCAAAGGAGACCATGAGAAGAACCTCGAGACCACCGCGACTTCAGCGTTAAAATAGTTCTCCCTAAATTTGATGGCTGTATGGATGCAAATAAATTTCTTGACTGACTGCGCGCGGTCGAATGAACTTTTGAATACAAGGAGATACCTGAAGATAAGAGGGTCAAGCTAGCAACTATTAAACTGAAAAAACACGCCTCGTTATGGAGGGACAACCTGCAACGTCAATGAATGAGGGACGACTGACAAAATCACCAAATGGGACAAAATGAAGAAAGCGCTACTACTAAAAAACTTGCTACCACACTACCGCCAAGATATGTTTTTGAAGCTCCGCAACTTACAACAAAGAGAGATGCCCGTAGAAGAATGATCACTTATAAATCAAGTGCGACTTGATCGAACAAGAGGAGCATACCATCGCCCAGTACCTCGGAGGCCTGAAGCCCACCATTCGCAATGTAGTTCAATTACAACTTTATTTTTTGCTAAGTAACGTACAAACCCTAGATCTGAAAGTTGAAGGGCAACAAAAGCAGGCCAGATCACAGTCTTCCTTCCGACAGTAATCCTTATACAAGCCAACCACTGTAACCATACCTACCGACAATGGTACGCCAGGAACAGGGAAACCAACATTTAGGAATGCAAAAACTGATCTACGCAGCAAGAAACCCGAAAAATGAAGCTCTTCAGGGTCAATGCCAGCCAAAAAGTGTTTAGATGCCATGGTTTTGACCACATTGCCTCCAGCTTTCTCACAAGCCGAATTGTCTCTTTTAAAGACCGAGGTGTCATGGAGTAAAGCGAGGATGAGAAACTAGAAGAAGATACCGATGAAGCACATTAGCTCTCGGAGGATGAAGGTGATTTACTAGTCATACAACGAGACTTACAATCAAAACCAACACGAGATCAGTCATGGCTATGACACAGTATCTTCTGCACAAAGTGTACAGTTAAAGTTAAATTTTGCAGCTTGATAATCGATAGTGACAGTTGTGAAAGTTTCATATCAATATTGATGGTGGCAAATTTTGAATTACCTACGCAAAAACATCCCCAATCCTATTCCCGCACTTGTCTGAAAAAGAGAATGAAATCCGTGTGAATCAAAAATGTCTTGTTGAGTTCTCAATAGGCAAACAATTAAAGGAACAAGTATGGTGTGGCGTCGTTCCCATGGACGCGTCATATTCTACTGGGATGACCTTGGCAATACGACCGCAAAGCTCAACATGACGGGTTTAAAAACACATACTCATTCAAGAAAGGTGGCAAACACATCATATTACCACCAAGTAAAGAAGTCAGAGGAGTAAACGACCGAGGAAACAATCGCTTCAAGAGCCACGTTCATGCAATCAATTAGAGAAGCGCCGATGGCACTAGCCCTAGCCCTAATTGAGGGGTCCGAGGAAGAAAACATAATACTGACACGCCTACAACTCTATTAAAAGGCTTCCAGGACGTCATGACAGACATCTGCTAAAAGGACTGTCACCACTAAGGGACATTCAACATGCTATAGACCTTATATCGGGATCCTTCCTACCAAACTGACCTGCATACAAGCTAAGGCCAATAGAATATGAGGAATTCCTACGATAAGTACAAAACCTCATCACCAGAAGGCTAGTTAGAGAAAGTATAAGTTTGTGCGTTGTGCCCGACCTTATGGTACCCAAGAAAGATGGAATATGGAGGATGTGCATAGACAGCAGAGCCATCAACAAAATCACAATCAATACCGATTCCCAATAACTCGACTGGACGATCTTCTGGAGGACCAGTTACATGGAGCCACTTTGTTCTCGAAGGCCGATTTACGCAGTGGATACCACCAGATATGGATGAGACCTTGCGATGAATGAAAGACCACCATAGGCTATAGGAGTTGACAGTTGTGCCCTTTGGCCTTTCCAATGCACGGAGCTCCTTCATGAGATTAATGAATTAGATCTTTTGCAACCTCATTGGGAAGTTCGTCGCAGTCTACTTTGACGACATATTGGTGTATAGTCATTCAGAGGAGGATCATATACAATATTTAACAACAGTATTCGAAGTACTCTAGAACGAAAATTATGCGTCCATCCAAAGAAATGCACTTTCATGAAAAATCAAATATGTTTCTTGGGTTACATCATATCCAGTGGAGGCTTTCAAATGTACTCGACAAAAATTGAAGTCATTAGAAGTTGGACCAACCTGCAAACATTCACCGAACTCAGACAGTTTTTCGGGCTAGCATCATTCTACTGCCGCTTCATTAAAAATTTCAGCAATGTTATTACTCCCCTCACCGAGCTGTTAAAAAACAGAGTTCACTTAGCCGAGCATCGCGTAGTCTAGCTTCGACACACTCAAAGAAAAAATAACTCAAGCACTAGTTCTGTCCTTGTCATATTTTACACAAGTATTTTAAAGTAGAATGTGACACATCAGACATCAGAATCGGGGTCGTACTGAGACAGAGAGGTCACCCCATCGCTTTTTTTAGTGAGAAACTTAACTAATCCAGGAGGAAGTACTAACCTACGACAAAGAATTCTACACAATTGTAAGAGCCCTCGAGCACTGGAGCTACTACCTCTTGACAAGTGTGTTCACCTTGTTTATAGATCATGAAGCCTTGAAATTTCTGAACAACCAAAGTAAGCTTAAATGTAGACACGCAATTAGGGTAGAATTTTTGGCATCATTCAATTTCATACTTAAGCACAAAACTGGGAGCCAGAACCGCATCACAGATGCACTAAGCAGATGTCACTTATTAAGCATCTCAATGCAAACAAGCCTCATAGGGTTTGAGATCATCAGAGATCTGTACACAACAGACGAAGACTTCAAAAATATATGGGAAAAATCGATAGAGCAATATTACCATGCAGATGATTACCTATTCTATCGTAATAAATTGTGCATTCCAAGATGCTCCTTGAGAGAAGAATTGGTGTAAGGGAGCCATAATGGAGGCCTTGCTGCTCATTTTGGCAGAGACAAAACTCTCACCCTCGTCAAAGAATACTTCTTCTGGCCTCGACTAACAAGAGATTCAGAGCAACACGCCCGACAATACAAGATTTGCTATTTGGCAAAAACAAGAGCGCATAATTTAGGTTTGTATATGCCGTTGCCTGTACTAGAAGCACCATGGTTGGACTTCGTACTGGGTCTCCCCAAGACAGAGGAACAAATATTCCGTCATGGTTGTCGTGGATTGTTTTTTTAAATGACATTTCGTACCCTGTCACCGCACACTTGAAACCTCGCACATCGCTGACATGCTTCAGAGAAATTGTCAGGTTACACGAGATCCCCAAAACTATTACTTCTAACAGTGATGCTAAACTTTTGAGCTACTTCTGGTGTACCTTATGGGGAAAGTTAGGCACCAAGCTCCAATTCAGTTCAATATCCCATCCACAAACAAACAATTAGAAATAAGTAGTAAACAAAAGCCTGGGAAACCTATTGAGTTGTTTTGTGGGAAAGAATATCAAACAACGGAATCTCATTCTCGCCCAAGCAAAATTCTCCTAGGACAGATCCACAAGTCAGACAACGAGACACAGTCCATTCGAGATTGTCTAGGCGTTACTCTCATCACTTGATCTAGATCCACTCCTAACACCATCAAAACTCAGCCAAGGTGCTACAGAACGATTTCACGAAATCCAACAAATACATGAAGAGGTTGGCAAAGAGATTACGAGACAAAACATAAAACATCAAAGAAGGCTATCTCATTTGGATCTAGTTGAAAAAGGAGATTCTTCATTGGAGCTTTCAAAAAACTGAAACCAAGAGCAAATGGATCTTTCATGATTCTGTAAAAACTCAATGACAATACATACAAGGTTGGCTTACCTGGCGACTAAGAATTTCAGCCACCTTCAACGTTGTCGATCTTACTCCGCACCTTGAGGATCCAAAAGCTTCGACAACTGAGGTCGAAGCTCCCCCGACTTCGGGAGACTGACGTGGGGGTCCTGGGGGTACCAGGCCGACCTCTTGGAGGGGGCCCACCACCCCCTCCTTCTGCTTATTTTTCATTCCTTTCTCCCATCCTATTGCCTTTTTCTTCCTTTCCTTTCTCGTATCCTAGGCCTTTCTTAATTCTAAAATCTTCCTAAAATATTGAGTTCTAATTTTATTTTTTCTCCTATTTTAAAAACCTTTCCTAAAAGTCTCAAATCTGATTTGATTCTCTTTTTTAAATCTGAGACCTAATTTTATGCTCTTTCTTAATTTAATGTTTTCTAATTGGGTTAAATCTCTTTAATAAATAGGAGTTGTTGTGTTTAGAGTTAGGGAGTTGATTTTTAAGATCTTATTTCAGTACTGGTTGACGTTTTTTCTTTGAGCATTGTATCCGACGACGAGGAAGGTGCTTCAGTTGTAACCCTGTCCGAGGTGGTGATTATTTTCATCTTTTCGATCACTTCCCGTTCGCCAGCAGCTCGACTTTGTCCCAACCACCTTTTCTATCGGTCGACCAGCTCCTTACTGCCCTTCCTAGCACCTCCACAGCGGCTTCCCTGCAGTCCCAGCTTTGCTTCCCCCTTCCAGCCGACTACACTGCAGCTTCTCTGCAGTCACAACCCCTGCTGCCCCCTCCAAATGCCTCCATTATGGTATCCTCTGCAGTCACAGCCTCCCGTTTCCCCATCTAGGTTCCTCCACTGCAGCTTCCCTGCAATCTCAGACTCCCTGTTGTCCCTTCCATACGCTTGCACTGTAGTTTCATGCAATTGCAGCTTCCTGCTTCCCTCCCAACACCGCCGTCGGAGGCTTCTCTGCTCGCATTTCTTCCTGTCGCCTCATTCCCAACAGGCCGCAGTCCCCAACCCCTGTCAGGCTGTGCCGACGCCTCCAGCCGTTGCCTCCTTCCTTCCAGCAGCTCACGGTCTTCCCTCACCTTTGCTCGACTCCTGCCGCCCTCCGTGCCTCCGCTCCTCGGCTCCGACTGCCCTCCTGTGCTGCTATCCATGCCTCCATTCCTCAGCTTCGGCCACCATCCCCCGCTTCCGGATTCTAGTATTCGACGACGTTCCCCGCTTCTTTCGGCTGTGGTCGAGCCTTGACGAGGGCCGATTCACTTTCTCCCAACACCGCTATGGCCTTCACTGCAGCCACCGCTCTGACACAACTGCTCCAGATTCCCTCCACTTCGGGCTTGTTGTGCTTTTGTGTGTTGAGTCTTTATTGCAATGTTTTGTTTTTTGTCCTGAATTACGTAGTGTCTTTTCTTCTTGCAAATCATCGCAGTAATCATGTTTTAAGTTATTAATAAATTCGTGTTTTGTGTCGTGGTTTGGTTCACTCCAGTATAGTGGTGAGAACTTTTCTTATGACTATATCTTTGTCCATCCCAAAAGGGAGAAGTTTAATGCTGTCTTAGCTATCCTATTTTTGGATTATTGAGATGAGCGTGGAAAGGCATCATAAGAAGAGGAAGGTGGATAGGAACCTTTTATCTTAAAGAAAAAAAATAAATGATCAAAATCTTCAAATACAAGTAAATTTTAAGTTGTGAAATTGGTTATTAAATTTTTGCCCTCCGTGTCTTAACAATATTTGTCATCTATTACTCATTATTATTAGAAGAAATTGAGAAGAGTTCATAAATAATAATATTTGTTTTCTATTACTCATTATTATTAGAAGAGATTGAGAAGATTTCAAAAAAGTATATAACAGATATTTACTTTTTAACCTATGGGATTGAGGTAACATATGGCTTAATAACATAATGTTGGTTGATTATCAGTGGTTTGAACCAATTTTTGCAAGTGATTCCATGCATGAATTAATCGAGGCATAAGGTGTGCTCTCTTCCTGCTTTAAGCTTCCATTGATTGAAATAATTGTGGTTGGAGAAAGCTAAAATGAATAAATTCAATGGGACAAGCTAATTTGAGTGAGAAGAGTAGGCAAAAAAAAAAGATTAGAAAGTTCATTTGTAGGTGCAGAGTATCATTCTAATTAATTGCAAGCATTGTTGGGTCAATAACTTTGAATCAAATCCATAAAAGGGGTATAAAGGTGCTCCTTTTTGAGAAACTACTGAAGCAGGTAGTTTTTTTAGCATTAGATTAATCCTCTTTATTTATCATCATTTTTCTGTTATTCTAGTGTCTTATTTGTCTTAAGACATTTGAGAAATCTTTTTTGTTGTTGAGAGTGGGTATATTGGAGTTTTAAGAAGGACTAATGAGTTCCCTTGTTTGTTAAATCATTTGTAGCTTCTTTTTTTTTTAAGTGGATCAAATCATTTCTTCTTGTGGACATAGGTGTTTAATTTAACTTGAATTGTAATTTTTTTTTGTCATCTACGCGCCTGAACTCATTTGATATTGCATTATGTTTCATCACACTCATTACTTGTAACACCCCAACTACCTCTCTAAGGGTCGGCTGAGGTGCGACAGAGGCAGATAATTCGGTCCGACTAATTCTCACTAACACTCTTGTTGAGTTATAGAATTAGGACCTGGTTGGTGATGAACTGGTTCAACTAAATCACTATAGATATACTTGATACACTTCATAATTCATTCACACACACATACTTGGAAACGTGAAAGGCATATCATCAAAAGATATCTATTTATACAGAACTGTTAAATTTAACATAAATAAAATATATATCCCAAAGTCTGTACTAACTTCCAAAATTATGGAATGCAAAAGCTATATAATTCACACCTTGCTACTCGCCCTTGTGCTCTTTATCCCTTCCTGTAAATTAACAATGCAAAGTGAGCAACAACGAGCTCAATAATTAATCAAGGATAAAATAAAATTTTATAGACGGAAAATAAACAATTTGCATGCTCGCATATAACTGTACATATTTAGACATAAGTTACAACATGCTAAAATCATATAGAACATGTAAAAAGAAAAATAGACAATGAAAAAAATCATGATTGTTGTATAAAATATATAATTCATTCACTCATGTTCATAATAATCACCAATCTAATCATAGCAATATCACTTGTAATTAAATTGGCTTCAACTATTTCATTGTCATGTCATATCATTAGGTCGTCACCTAGCTCGAAGGCTACATTAGCTATTGATAAAGGATTTCCCCCAACTTAACTGCTATTAACCCTCTCTGGTATCAACTGTTTCCTATGTTCCATCACCGTCTGATCTCGACGGTTTCCGATGTTTCATCTCCTTCTGAATACCAGGAGTCGAGCAGTTCTTGTGGCGTAAAAATGCAAACCAACCTGGGCTTCATTATGTGGCTTGGGAAAAGTTGTGCCAACTTTGGCTGAATGTGAGTCTCAGTTTCCATGCACCCAAAGCTTGGAGGGGCCCGTTACGCGCAAGATTAGCCTGGAATTTCTTACAGAATAAAGAGTCTTTGTTGCATAAACTTTTAATTGAGAAATATGGTGATAATATTTGGAGATATGAACATAACCGTAGCACCTCTATAACGTGGAAGGTTTTATGTGAGGGAGCTTCTTCCATTTTACTGGCAATTCGTTGGCAAATGGCAAATGGGGAGAAGATCAATGTCTTGGAGCAGACTTGGGTCCACGATAAGCCTCTCTTGCGATGAACTTGTCCGATGAATATTTATGTTACCGAGGGGCTACAGGTTTTTAGATTTGTTAAAAATTACGATTGGGGTCTATGGGGTTTAGGATGAGCGAGCATAAGATCATATAGCCTGGTGATGCCTCATGAAGCCCGAAGGATTTGGACCACAAGAACTACAACAAGACAAACCAAAGGAAGGCAAATTGAATGATGAAAGATGAGAAGGATTATATTTATACTATGTAGAATTTATGAGGCATTTAGTGTGGAAATGTCATCCAGTATTCTGCATGTACCAATATTTTGAAGCATTCCTAGAAAACAATTATGGCACTCATGTGTGGAGTAAATTTCAATGTTCCAACATGGATCTCAGTTGGATCAAACAACTGTAATTACACCCTCGCGAGGAGAAGTTTTGTTGGAGGATGTGCCATGATGCCATTCCTACAGGGCTTGGCTTGTTTGACACGGTCTTACTAATACGATCGAATGCCTGTGGGGGTGACCGACAGTGGAAGAATGTGAACACTTTTTTTACTAACTGTGCTTTTTTTTTTGGTAGGATTAATGAAACCATGGCTGAATGGGTATTACTATCCCGATTTCAACAACTTTCAGGAAGCTTTTCATGGTCTCAGCCGGACTCCGAAAAGAGGGCTTCCACAAGCCTGCTACTTTTGCTATATGGTGCATCACAGTTGGCGTGCTCATAACACCAAAAGCCACAATCGACCCTATGACACACCCAGTGTTATTGCTACTACCATTCTGAAAGCACTTACCATGACTCCACTTTATCCATTCCGCGAGCAGTGGGATGCTAGCCAATCCTCCAGATTGGTTTCTTCCACTCTTTTCTGGCATCCCCTCTTCTGGTGGCTTAAGGTGAAAGTCGATGGTGCCCTCTTACCGTCCGAAATTGCCGATACTAGTTGTATTATTACAGATGAAAGAGGCATTTGTTTTCTCACCACCAGACACCATTTCTTGCGTTGGAATAGTGCAGATGCGGAGTTCCGAGCTATTTGTCAACTGGGGATGCTAGAGTTCAAGGGGTTATTATCGAGGGAGATAATATCAATATTATGCATTTCTTACAAGCCACTGTGAAGTGAGACATTTGGCGTCAACAATCACATATTGCGTCGGATTTTGCTTTTCTTTTAAACGTTTGACAAGTTTGTTTTTCCATACACTGCGGGAATGTAATAGGGCCGAGCTGCTCATTTTTTTCTTTTTTTTTATGAATGTAGATGAAGATCATGAACTCTCTACCATAATTGTAGACGATATGTCTCTTTTTTTGTACATCATCAATGTATAATGCATAGTTTTTGTACTTTTTTGATATATTAATGCAAATACATATTCTCACAAATAACATGAGTTGGGAATTTCACCGTTTTCTATCATTAGTATTTATAAGTATTCATGTAATAATTTACGTATAACATCACATGTGACATTTCTTAAAGCATAACTCCTGTAACAAATATTTATCATAGGCATTTCATATATCATATTCATAAATCATAAGAAATGAATATCTCCAATCAATGATTTCATAAACATGTTCATTAGATTTATGAAATAGTAAAATCACATGTATTGTAAGAGCATTTAATTTGCATTCATATAGTCAATGCATCTATTCATTCATAATATGCATAAAATTCTAAATGCAACAATTTCAAACGTGGAATTACATGAAAACCTATAGAGAATTATTTTTTTAAGTTAGCATAAGATTATTTCATCTGAATTGATGGAACAATCATGCGATGAGTTTTCCCAAACTCTTCTCGAGTTGTCGGCTAGTGTAAACAATCTGAAATTCACAAACATCATAGAATTTCATAAAATCTTAACTTATTTCGTGATTTAACCTTATTGACTTCAGCTTTTATTATTTCTAGTATTTTTCCATCCATTTTTTTTCTAAATAGGAATCTAAATCTTATATTTTTCTTTTAGAAAAATTTTTATATGACAAGTGGTTTTTTTATCAGATAACTACGTCCTTGAGCCCGGGGTTTTAACTTTTTAATAATAGTACCTCTGTTGACTTCAGCTTTACTAATAAATAAGTCAACTTCATGAATAAACTAATTTTAACATTGGATAAGATGCCCTATAAGGCATTAGTTCTAGTATCATGAGTGCTTCCTCATAAGAACGTTCACGAATCTGATCAATTACTCTTTGTGCTTTTAAAACAGACATACATATATTTTGAGCTAAAATTTTTGCTTCTCTATTTTCGTTCTTTATCATAAAAGTTTTCCCCCGCCAATGAATGAAATGAATGATAAGTGCCTAGGTGAAGTATAATATAAGATAAGTCAGAAAAGATTAAGTCTTATTAGTATACTCTAAAAAGAAAATAAATATACCTATACTCTTACTATATGATAAAAAGATAAAGACTCTTAAGTCTAAATACTATTAAATACTATTAAACTAAAATATAACTTATTTACGAAATCTTATAAACAAACGAGTTTCTCAACATAACCAACCCTTCTCCGAGACTGCCTATTCTTCTTCCTTCTTTCTCCTATCACTTTAATACTTCCTTTAATTCACTGAATTCATGCTAAAAGCACTTACAAAAGCCCACAAATCAAGTTCGTCTCTTCCGACATTAGTTTTCTTGTGCTACAGTTACCAGAAATAAAAAGTGCACCAATTTGTGGCATATGCCAAAATGAAAACTTGAGTAAAAAAATAAATGTTTGGAATAGCACAAAAATACGATTCTCTTTTACTGATTTCACCCCGAAGCCCAGAATCACAGCTTGTGGTTACTTGCGGGTCGCGCATGTGTATTGTGCCGCAATCGTGGACCCTTCAGTTGAGCAAAAGGAAGTGAGTGAGAGGGAAAATGAATGCGGCATATAACTTAGATTCCTTTAATCTCAGCTGATCCAGCCATTGCATGCCAAGCTATGTGCAGCTACGAGATTGTTTCAGTGTTGCTGTGAGTTTAGGAAAACTAATTTAGTTTAATTAAAATGTTATTTAAGTAACTATTTCAAAATTTCATATCTTGTCATATACTTATAATTCATGCATAATGTTATATCAAATTGATCGATTTGAAATTTAGAATTTTATAAAATTACTTTGGTTGAATTTTTAGAGATAAAAAATTTGAGTTACATTTTAAAGTCGTCAAAATTTGACCTGGCTTCTCAAAATTTTGGTATTCGCTACTCTTTCAGGACACTCCTGATGACTTCCGGATGACAATTATATGCTTTTATAAGAAGAGCTTGGAGCAATTTGTGATTTAATGCAAAGCATGCACTCTATCCTCTTAAATGGATTTTATGTTTTGCCTCACATTTTAGGCCAACTAAGGCGGGTTCGCAATGCCTAACTTCTAAAACAGCTTCACTTTACTCTAACAACACTAAATAATGCTTCAGTTAAAGTAGTATATTAGTAATTTATTTTGAATGGTACATTAGAACTTAAAATTTGTTTTTGAGGGTTTCCATTAAGAACCACTAGTTTGGACGGGGCATGGTCAAGCATGAAAAATTCAGAGGCTAGTTCCAATTTTCATACATTTTTCATTTGAGTTTGGGTGATAGAAAGCAATCACTTTCTCTTAGAGGTTGGCCTTGGTGCCACATGAGAAACCATTATAGAAATATTTCAGATATTTGACATGAATGGTGTAGCTGATATGGACAGAACTAACATGTCTGAAAATAAATTATTTCTTCATTCTAATTAGAGTTTGTTATATTTGGATTAATGTGGTTCAAGGAGCATTTATTTACTGTCATATGTTCAGCAATTAGCGAGGCGGAAATTGCTTTATCATCCTACAAGTCGTTGTGCAACAATATTTCTCGTCAGCTAATTTGGGCAGTTGCAGAAAATTACCGCTTTGAGCCAGCTTTTGTCGAGGTAACTGCCTGATGCTGTTAATCAAGTGCCTCACAAGCCATTTAAGAAGTACTACTATTTAGAAATTCATTCTACAGTGGAGAGGACTAGTAAATGATATTGGTGAAATGATGAACATCCATGTAATAGTTGAAGGCTCTATGAACAGTTCGAATCCCTATTTTTCAAGCTCTTGGCGTCGCAATTTTACTGTAAGTGTCGTGAAACTTGGTTATTCTTATGGTTCCATACATTTGCTTTACAGATTATTTCCATATATTTGCAATGATTCCATGCAATATTGATATTTCATAAGTTCAATCTTATGCTCATAATTTTAGTGCTTGCTCCTGCTATTATATCTTATGCTCATAGTTCAAGTACAAATAAAGTTCAAACATTGAAAAATCTAAACAAGTCAAGCTTGAACAATATATGGAAGCTTGACACAAGCTCAAGCCGAACATGAACAACTTTTAATTATACCAAACCAAGTCCGAACTATGGTATACTTGGCTCGATTACAGCCCTAAATGTGAGGTTTTTTTGTATTGATCGATGTTGGCTTGGCGAGAGAAATGTGGTGTTGGGCTCATTCGTCGGCGAGAAAGTTTTCTGGCAGGAGGAGGTTTGCGGGTTTGAAATGAACCGAGAGGGAGGCAAATGCCGACAAGGGGAGTGGTATAACAATGGTTGTTGCTGAAATGGGAGAGATAAAAGACGGGATGGGGGTATTTGCTTTTTTGAGAAAATGTGAGGGGAAGGAGATGACTGACGCGTAAGGAAAGGAGCTGGTTCCTGGTGATTTGGATAGTATGAAAAGTTACAGCAGATGGAGAAGCTAGACTCAGCTGTGGGAAGGAGTGTGTGTGGGTTTTTGAGAAAACAAAGAGGGAGGAATTTCTGCGGGAGAGATTCGCTTGAGGATTAGGAGGAATGGTTTTTGATTTTATTTATTTATTTTTTTTGTTTTGGCAAAAAAGATAGTGGGAGGCTGGGGTCATGTGGGAAGTTGCATTTTTTGTATGGAGAGCATGGCTTTGTAGAATGATTTTTTTTTAAATTTTGATTTTACTTATTTATTATTTATTACTATCAAAGTTTTGATTTCACTTACTAATATATCATTTATTATTATCAAAATCATTTATGTATTTGTTAAAGCATGAGCTGAAGCAAATGTATAAAACCATACTTATATATGAATAATTTTTTTTAATGTCATATATTTATTAAATATTTTATATATTACTCATTTTGATTCAAAATCATATTAGTAATTGAAAAATTTATATAAAAAAATGAAAATAGCCTCAACTCTCAAGAATGGCTGGCTGCTCCGCTAGGGTTTCGTCAGATGGTGATTCCCTGTTTTGATTTTTGGCTTTCCGAAAGTTCCGTACACGACGACGAATTCTGCATTCATTTTTCGCAATCGTCGNCCCTGTTTTGATTTTTGGCTTTCCGGAAGTTCCGTACACGACGACGAATTCTGCATTCATTTTTCGCGATCGTCGGCAACGACGTACGGATCTTGCGGCGTCATCGTCCCTCACTCGCGCCAGCTTCTGCGTCGAGTTGCAAGTTCCGCGGCTCGTCTTTCTGCGTCGGCGTCCAGTTTCGACGATGCGCCTCTGCTTTCCGCGTCCGACGGTTCTTTCCTTCATTTTGACCCTTCTTCTGTTTGTGTCTGTGCCAGTGCTTCTCTCCGGCCCGACAACAATTCTTCTGGTTTGCTTCTGCGCCCGTCTTTCTCTCCAGCCTGATGCATGCTTCTCGCTGCAGGTGACAGCCGCCACATCCCCTTGCTCTGATGGCACTTCCTTCTTCTTTGGTAGAACCGGCAAAGACCTCCTTTGCCCACGTGGTGGGAAACTCTCAAGTGGAGTTTGCGGTGGTATTCTCCTCAAGTTATAAAGAATATCGCGATGGTATGGATAATTGTCCTTTTGTTAATAAGGGAAGTAGGAAATACGGAAAAACAACAATTTTTTTCTCTGACTAAAAAAATTCTACACTTAAAGAAAAAATCAAGTTTTCTCTTATTGAAAAATTTTAGTGAGGACACCCACCTATGTATATTATCAGAAAGAGTGTAGATGATCTTAAGCCAGTAGACAAGTGTAAAGTGAGACTTATGGATGAGAGACATGTGTTGATCAAACTAACAATGGCTGAAAACTACACCAGAATTTTCTCCAAGAAATATCTTAATATAGCAGAAAAATCTATGAAGTTACTCAAGTGCTCTCCTGAAACTCCCAATGTACTGTTATGGTTTAGTTTATCTGGTCTCAAGCTGCATTTTTTTCACCATCAGGTTCTCTACCCTATTAGGGCCATCCTAGGGGATCCTTTGAAGCTAGATCTGCCTACTTTCAACCTAACCAGACCCTCAGTGGCCAGAATACTTATGGAAAGGGATATACTTTACTGGATGTTACTGAAGTCTGGCTGGGCACAACCCACAATGGATATTGGCAACAAATCGTCATGGAACACAGACCCCCATATTGTACCTACTGTAAGATGTTTGATCATATCCTTGATAAATGCCTCAAGCTTCAGCTCTGGACATTTTAGTTCCACATGGGGAGGATACTACCAGACAGGAGGTGTCTGTTGCCCCTGAGGACCCCCCCACGACATTGTTGTTATTGTTACTTCGAGTGATGTGATGTTGAAAGCTTCAAACCCAATAGAAAACAATACTGATGGACTATTACCTATAAATGATAGTGTTCAGATTGATAATTAGGAGAGCCTCGCAACTTCATTTCTTCAGGAAGTATCCAGTGTAGAGGCAACTAATACTTCACATATACTAGAACCTATTGTGGGTACTACGGTTGGTATTCCTTCTGTTTCAGCTCTACCATCCCATCAAATTGATGCTTCGGAAGAGGAATGACAGGTCTATTACAGGAGGAAGAAGAAAAATGGAGGCCGAGGCCGACACCAGCTCGGAAACATATTGGATGATACATTGGTTACTTCTGGCAATGACAATCATTTACTAGCTTATTAACTTGCTCCTTCCCTAGAACTAGAGGCAGAGGCAAGACCAAATTATGTCGCTCTCTAGCCACATGATACTATGTATTTAGGCATTGTTAGGCTTTTTATTTAAGTATCTAATGTATTTTTCTGTTTTTTCTAGTTTTGGAACTATTTGTGGTTTTTTAGCGGGCAGGGTGCCATCTTTGGGCCCTCCCACACATTGTATCTGTATTTTTCTTTTCTACTTAATATATTACCTTTATGGGCTTTCAAAAAAAAAAACAGAAAAAGAAAAGAATGAAAATTTTGATTTGTATTTTTTAACTACCTAATAATTCTTAAAAAAACTTTTAAATTTTTTGGTTTAGTTAATTAGTCAATAAAATAACTTATGTTATTTTTATTACATATATTTTTTATATCAACTTATTTATTTATTTTAACCAAATCTATTTAATAATTTTTTATTATTTAATATGTATGTATATACACATGCGCGCACGTGCGCGATGGTGTTGCTGCCGACGCCTTATCTAGGGTTTGTCTTCTGCCACTCATGGAATCTGTGATGGTTGCTGACTTACTTTGTTTCCTTGTTATATGTATGGCTTCCTTTGCTGTTTTGAGTCGTTTTTTGGTGGTTTTGGCTTTCCCGGGCTCTTTGTTTTTTGGAGTTGGGTGGTGCTTTTACTGTTCTGTTGGCAATAATGGATCCTTCTTTACCTACTTTTACTGAGCTCCCTGTCAATGCTTTTAATAACAACACATTTAATGGTTTTAATGCTCCTAAGAAAGTTTCCTTTGTTGTGGTGGTTGGACATTTGGACCAACCCATTAGTGCTGATTGATATTTTGGTTTTCCTTCAACACTACCATGACACTTTACTGGGCAAAGTTAGTTGCTGTTTTGTGAAGAAAGCTGGAAAAAAAGGGGCAAACCTGCCTTTTTTTATCTCTAAAGCTGAAGCCATTTCCTTGGCTGAATCATGCAGGTTCACTCTTGTAGGCAAGTTTCAACTTGAACACCCTAAAAGAGAGATTATAAGGAAATGCTTGGAAGACATGAAACTGGTGGGATATTGAAAGGTTGGTCTCTTTGATGGGAGGCATGTCATGATTCAATTAACTAAAGGAGTGGACTATGCTAAAATATTCATTAAAAAATATATTAAGATTGATGACAAATATATGAAATTCTTAAGTGATCTCCTAACATTGACCCTAATTAGGAGCCTCCCGTTGCTCCCATCTGATTCAAGTTCCCTGGTTTAAAACTCCATCTATTCAACCATCAAATTCTCTTCTCACTTGGAGCCACCTTAGGCAGACCTATGAAGCTTGATGTCTCTACTTTCAACCTCACAAGGCCATCTACTGCAAGAATATTGATTGAAAGGGATATAACACTGCCTGCAGTAGATGAGATCTGGATTGTCACAGCTCACAATGGCTATTGGCAGCCTGTTGTGATGGAGCAAAAGCCTTATTACTGCGGAGCCCGTAGAATGTTTGGGCATTCTGAAGACAAATGCTTCAGAGTGCACCCTGAATTAAGAACTATTCCTCCTGTTCACTTTGATGCATCTCCTATACAACCAGATGAGGATCATGCTCGCAACATAGTTGGAAGGATATACATTAACAACAACAGTTTTATGGGTAGGAACACTGAACTCAATCTGAACCTAGAGACTAAGGAAGATGATGACAGACAGATTCCTGGAAGAACATCTCAGGGAGGAGGACTGAATTGCCCAATAGGGGAGACACAGCTAATTGAACTTGATAGAGCTGACATTGATACATTCCATCCATCCATGCCGAACAAGGATTTGCAACAGCAAGAGACACAAGCTTTACAAAATACAAGGGTGGAAGAGCTTCCTATCGATACAGCTTACCCAGATGTTCCAGATATTGTACTACCTTCTGCTGAGGAGAACAACTTACAACTTATCAAAAACAATTTAGAAGAAGAATGGGAAATAAAGAAGAGCAGAAGGATGAAGAAAGGGAGCTTGGAGCTAAAAATACTAATGGATGATAATCTAATAAGTGGTGAGTTTGAGCTTCCAAACCACTTCATAATGATTAAAATCTTATGCTGGAATATTAGGGGAATATCTGATTCTAATTCCCTTAACATACTTTCCAATGTCAATAGAATCCATCAATTTTGATGTTTTGCTATCCTAGAACCCTTGACCTTTTCAATCAAGAATAAAATCAAAAGAAAATTTTCTGGCTTTCAATCACATGCTAATATGAGTAACAAAATATGGTTGTTTTGTAGAAAAGAAGCAACATGGAAGGAATTAATTAATCATTCACAATTTTTACATATCCACATTCAATTTGATGCTTTGGATGCAGAGGTTACCTTTGTGTTTGTGGTCTCATCTGCACCAGATAAGTCAATCAATGGAGAAAAGTTGCCAATGACCCAAGACCAACTCATCAAGACATGTGGGTGACACTACAAGCCAACCCAAGTCAAGTCCATGCCTTAAAGGAAAAAAAACCACACACTCAACCATGGGGGAAGCCACATGGCACCTTGGTCATGGACCCTTTGACCCACCTTTGGAGAGGCCAAACTAGTCCTTGGGGAGCCAAGACCAGAACAAAGCTGGTCTTAGCCACCCACCGAAAGGCTCCCCAATCAAACCAAGCCCTCTTCCATGCCTTCTTCTCCACTATTGTCCCCCTTTTCCAGCCAACATGAATGATATAATTAACTTTTCTGACAACATTAAGACAACTAACTTAGTGGATCTGGGTTTTCAGGGCCCTGCAGATACTTGGAAAAGGGGAAAAATCCATGAAAGATTAGACTGGTTCTTAGTGAATCTCAGATGGATGGAAGAGTATTTGCTAACTTCTATATCACATTTAACTTTCACCTGTTCTGATCATAGGCCTCTCATTCTAACCATAGCTTCATCAACCTCCAAACCAAAATCTACCTTCAGATTTTTCAATGTATGGACTGAGCATTAGGATTTTCTCAAGGTCATTCAATCAGCTTGGAAAACACCTATTGAAGGAAATGAGTGGCACAAGTTATGGAAATTGCACAAGTCAGTTACAAAGGAACTGAAAAACTGGAATTGGAACTGCTTTGGTGATGTGGCTGAAAGAACCAGACTAACTGAACTGGAAGTGAAGAGCTAATTTAGTGGATCTGGGGTTTCAGGGTCCTGTAGATACTTGGAAAATGGGAAAAATCAATAAAAGATTAGATTGGTTCTTAGTGAATCTCAGATGGATGGAAGAGTATTTGCTAACTTCAATATCACAATTACCTTTGACCTGTTCTGATCATAGGCCTCTGATTCTAACCATAGCTTCATCGACCTCCAAACCAAAATCTACCTTCAGATTTTTCAATGTATGGACTGAGCATAAGGATTTTCTCAGAGTTATTCAATCAGCTTGGAAAACACCTCTTGAAGGAAATGACTGGCACAAGTTATGGCAATTGCTCAAGTCAGTTGCAAAGGAGCTGAAAACTGGAATTGGAACTTCTTTGGTGATGTGGCTGAAAGAACCAGACTAGCTGATCTGGAAGTGAAGAAGAATAGAACAAGCTGTTGATAGAGGCCAAAAAACTTGATCCAAGCAATCAGTTGGGAGGAGAAACTACTTATACAAAAAGCTGCCAATAAGAAATTCACTGATGGAGACAGGAACACCAAATTCTTTCATGCATGTATTAAACATAGAAGGAAATCCAATGCTATAAAACTCAAGATTAAAGGACCAGAAGGTGAGTGATTCTCATACCCAGAGCAAACTGCCAACAGTGCTGTTAATTACTTTACCCAGTTAATGAATCAAAATGTTGTGGAGGTGACAGAGGTGGATCCTAATTTATTTATTAAGGAGAAGGATTTTACCAGGCAAATAAATATTTGTTATGCCCCTAGTGAAGATGAGATATGACAAGCTCTCTGTACAATTGATGGAGATAGGGCTGCTGGATCTGATGGATTTACCTCTGAATTTTATAAAAAATCCTGACCCATTGTCCACAAGGAGGTCACTTCTGCTATTCAAAGCTTTTCCAAGGGGGAAGATCTACTTAAATACTTTATTGTTGCCACCATCACCTTGATTCCTAAAGAAGGAAAAAAAGATTGTTGGGAACATTTCAGACCCTTCTCACTTACATCTGTAATGTCTAAACTGGTCAGCAAGATTATTAGCAAGAGACTACAACCATATTTTTCCAAGATTATTGAACCCAATCAATCAACATTTGTCAGTGGCAGAAACATCCTGACAATATCCTCCTCACTCAAGAGCTACTTCTCGATATTGACAAACAATGTAGAGGTGGGAAGCTAATGCTTAAATTGGATCTCAGGAAAGCCCATGACTCCACAAGCTGACAGTTTATACTTGGGGTTCTCAAAGCCAGGGACTTTAGCAATGATTTTTGTGAGCTGATCAACAGGTGGTTGGTTAACAATTACTATACTTTACTCATCAATGGTAACTGCGAGGGCTTCTTCAAGGCTTCTAGAGGAATTAAGCAAGGGGACCTCTGTCACCCTTTATTTTCATCCTTGCAGTAGAATACCCATCCAGAATGCTCAACCATGCTCACCAAGCCCATATTCACATTAGGTATGCACATAAAACTTCAAACCTTATCAGTCATCTTATGTATGCAGATGATGTAATTCTATTCTCCAGTGCAACTAAAATTGCTATTAAGAAAACTTGCAGCATACTTTCCATGTTCCAGGAGGGCTCAGGTTTATCACTCAACAATCAGAAATGTCAGTTATTATTCAATAAATTGGTGAATTCATCTGCTAGAGGGTGGATCAAAGAATCTACGAATTTCAGGAATGCTGAACTGCCTATGAAATATTTGGGCATCCAACTAATCAAAGGAAGAAGAAGACAGTCCCAATTTGAGAAGTAGTAGAGAAAATGACAAAGCAAATCAACTGCTGGACATCAGTACACTTATCCAATGGAGGCAGAATGACATTATTAAAGAGCATTCTTACTTCCTTTCCTATATAAATTTTACAGATGCTCAAGACGAAGAATAGCACTCTACAGTTGAACTCCTAGTGAATAATTTCTATGGTCTGGACAGCAGAAGCAAGTGCACTAGACAAGGTGGGAGAAATTGTATAGCCCTATTACTGCTAGGGGTCTTGGTTTTAAAACCTTCCAACAACTCAATCATATTTTCTTCTGCAAGATGTGGATCAAGTTCAGAGATCAGAATACTCTTTGAGCATAATTCATGCTTAGCAAATGCTGTAAACACTCTCATCCTTCATTAATCAAGAGGAAGACTTGAGACTCTAAAACATGGTTGAACATGCTTAATGCGAAGGAGCAGGTTGAGGACATTTACATTTGGGATTTGGGGGAGGGCAAGGTGGGGTTTTTGGCTTGACAACTGGCTGTTAGATGGAAAGTTTTTTAGCGGAGAGGTGTACTCTTCTCCTGCCCCTCTTCTGCTGCAGAACTGCTGGAGCAATTGTCAATGGGAGGAAAACTGATTGAATCAGCTGGTTGATAAGGAGACTAGTAAGTTTATTACTTCTATCTCTATAAACTCTGGTAAAAAAAGATAGCCTTATCACTAAAAACGCAATGAGTCTGTCCCTTTCAAAATTCACATACTTTGAACTTTACAAGTGGCAAAATGTGAACTGGGGTAAATCCATTTGGTGTAAATAACGAATTCCTTCTATGTCTTTCTTCAATTGGAGGTGTTTCCACAGAATCATCCCTACTGATGACCTGTTAAAACTGAAAGGATTAAGAGGTCCTTCATGGTGTTATTTCTGTAAAGATGCAGAAGAATACTTCAACCATCATTTCTTCCAGTGCCCATTTACTAAGAATATCCGGACAAGGATTATTGTTGAAGAACAGCCGAAGGAAGTACAAGCAAATTGGCACAGTTTATCTGACTGTTGGATGGATTAGAAAAGGATCAAAGCTGAAGTCATTCCCTTTTTAGTAATATGTTTTGTCTAGATGGCTAGAAACAAAGCCAAGCTTGAGGATATACTTTCCACTAAACAACAAATTTATATCAATATTATGGCATACACTAAAAAGATGGTTAGCA
>JXCR01148840.1:27612-42876 GCA_002079205.1 Phalaenopsis hybrid cultivar
TTTGATTTGAGTGGTGTTGTAATTCTCTTTTTTTAATTTTTGTTATGTCCAATTGATTCAAGCATGGAAGATCTACATTAGATTGCGTTGAGTGCAGCTTAAACTTGATTAATAGGTTTTCTAATTCGTCACCTGTTGATTTCATCTCACTTGCTCGACTTTAGTGTTGAGCCACAAACAAAGGTTGGTAATGGCATTCTTTAATCATTGTTTACTAAAATAGGATTTGTGGTATTTTAATAGTGATAGAGCTGATATTATAAAAAAAGCTGTGTAAGAGAAATTTATTAAAGGATTTGTATTGGGTTATATGGCATATAGGTGAGAATGTATAATAATATATTGATTTTTGTTATGAGAGTTAAATGACAAGAATTATAACTCTTCGGCTTGCTGGAGACTTTGGATAGGCTTCGTTCTTCTTGATTAAACCTTAAAATATTTAGTGGTAAGAGTAATGTGTTATTCTTGTGTTTGTGTTGTTGGGATGTCAAGAGAGAAGATATTAAGTTCATCAATCATTTCTTCTATTTGGTTGTTCTCCCCTTTAAAAATAATATCTCTTGAGGTGAAGAATTTTTTGGTAGATAGATAATAAAATCTGTATATTTTTTTATTAGATAAATATTCTATAGAGCACACTTGAGTGTTGTAGGTTAACATTTATCTTGATGTTGTTTGTGGATGTGAACATATGACAAACACAAATTTTGGAAAAGTTTTGAGAAAAATTTCTGTGAAAAAAATTCAGCTACATATTTCAAGAAATTTTGAAATCAACCACTCTTGAAGGTATTCTATCAATAAGATATGCGGATATTGGATCACTTAATAAATTTTGAGAACTTGATCTTAAGAAAGAAGAGTCTTAGTAATTTCTAGAATATGCTTTTTTTTCTATCATCCCATATGTTTGTGGGGGTGTTAAGGTGAGAGAATTGAAGAATAATACTTTCTTTATTGAGAAATAAAGATGTAATTTGATAGAATAATCTAAAACATTATTGGTCTTAATATTTCTTTTTATATTGATATTAAATTAGCTTTATACCTTAAAGATAAAGATTATAAGAATATGATTGACATCAGATTATTATTTGATATGATTAAATCATATAACCTGAGTGTAATCATATTATATTCAAGTCATTAAAGATATAGATACTAAAGCTGTTACTTGTGTTCGAACAGAGTGAGGATTGACCAAATATTTTCTTATTTCAGTTGGATTACATCAAGGATCGGCTTTAAGCCCATATTTTTTTGTTTTAGTTATGGATGCTCTTACTGGACATTTACAGGAGGATGTAACTTGGTGTATGCTTTTCGCTGATGATATCCTTCTCATGGCTAAGACTAGAGAAAAAGCTCAGGAATCACTTGAATTATGGAGGTCCACATTGGAGTCTAAATGCCATGGAATGTAATTTTAGTAGTAGTAGCTCTAGAGACAGAGTTGTAACTATGGGTGATCAAATTATTAAAATGTGTGAACACTTTAGATATCTCGGGTCTTTTGTTCAAAGTGATGGTGATATAGATGAAGATGTTATTAGTTGAATTCAAGTTGGTTGGTTGAAGTGGAGGAATGCTTAGGGTCTATTGTCGGATAGAAAAGTACCTGCTTAAACTGAAAGGAAAATTTTATAAGATGGTGGTGAGATCTGCAATGCTTTATGGCGCTGAATGTTGGCCTTTAAAAGAGAAACATAAAACTAAGTTACGTGTTGCCGAGATGAGAATGCTTAGGTCGATGAGTGGCTGTACACTTAGAGACAAAATACGAAATGAATATATTCTTGATAGGGTTGGTGTAGCTCCAGTGGAGGACAAAATTAGAGAGAATCATCTTAAGATGGTTTGGTCACATTAAACATCGGCCATCTGTTGATCTGATTAGGAGAGTTGATGTTTTAGATTCTACTTCTATTAAGAAAGATAGAGGTAAACCTAGAAAGACTTGGGCATATTGTGTAAAAAATGATCTTAATTTAGTAGCATTAAATGAAAATATGACACTCAATATGACACAATGGAGAAAAATGATTCATGTAGCCGACCCCACTTAGTGGGATAATGATTTGTTGTTGTTGTTGTTGTTACTGTAATCATTAATAAATTTCATAACTTTTTTAGCCTCATAAATGAGGGGTNGCCAGAAGCTATTATGCGATTCCTCAGCCACCCTCACGTGCCTAATTATTCGAGGACCGCCCTCACTACCTTCAAAGAGGCTACTCTATCAACAGACCACGGATGACAGCACACACTCTCACACACATATATATATTCATTCCACCAAGGCTTCTCATTTATGCACTTCAAATTATGTCCTTGATGCGCGAAGAAGTTCTTGCTTCACATTCATATTCCATCCTTTTGATCTGATCGATCAAATCTATCATGAGAAGTCTCTCTTTTAGATAATCTCGATACTCCAGATATATAGGTGACATCCATTATATGAATAATTATGGTTTGGAAAATTCTGATTGGATTGGTACAAATAACTTTGATTTGAGTGGTGTTGTAATTCTCTTTTTTTAATTTTTGTTATGTCCAATTGATTCAAGCATGGAAGATCTACATTAGATTGCGTTGAGTGCAGCTTAAACTTGATTAATAGGTTTTCTAATTCGTCATCTGTCGATCTCATCTCACTTGCTCGACTTTAGTGTTGAGCCACAAACAAAGGTCGGTAATGGCATTCTTTAATCATTGTTTACTAAAATAGGATTTGTGGGATTTTAATAGTGATAGAGTTGATATTATAAAAAAAGCTTTGTGTAAGAGAAATTTATTAAAGGATTTGTATTGGGTTATATGGCATATAGGTGAGAATGTATAATAATATATTGATTTTTGTTATGAGAGTTAAATGACAAGAATTATAAATCTTCTGCTTGCTGGAGACTTTGGATAGGCTTCGTTCTTCTTGATTAAACCTTAAGATATTTAGTGGTAAGAGTAATGTGTTATTCTTGTGTTTGTGTTGTTGGGATGTCAAGAGAGAAGATATTAAGTTCATCAATCATTTCTTCTATTTGGTTGTTCTCCCCTTTAAAAATAATATCTCTTGAGGTGAAGAATTTTTTGGTAGACAGATAATAAAATCTGTATATTTTTTTATTAGATAAATATTCTATAGAGCACACTTGAGTGTTGTAGGTTAACATTTATCTTGATATTGTTTGTGGATGTGAACATATGATGAATACAAATTTTGGAAAAGTTTTGAGAAAAATTTCTGTGAAAAAAATTCAGCTACATATTTCAAGAAATTTTGAAATCAACCACTCTTGAAGGTATTCTATCAATAAGATATGCGGATATTGGATCACTTAATAAATTTTGAGAACTTGATCTTAAGAAAGAAGAGTCTTAGTAATTTCTAGAATATGCCTTTTTTTCTATCATCCCATATGTTTGTGGGGGTGTTAAGGTGAGAGAATTGAAGAGTAATACTTTCTTTATTGAGAAATAAAGATGTAATTTGATAGAATAATCTAAAACATTATTGGTCTTAATATTTCCTTTTATATTGATATTAAATTAGCTTTATACCATAAAGATAAAGATTATAAGAATATGATTGACATCAGATTATTATTTGATAAGATTAAATCATATAACCTGAGTGTAATCATATTATATTCAAGTCATTAAAGATATAGATACTAAAGCTGTTACTTGTGTTCGAACAGAGTGAGGATTGACCAAATATTTTCTTATTTCAGTTGGATTACATCAAGGATCGGCTTTAAGCCCATATTTTTTTGTTTTAGTTATGGATGCTCTTACTGGACATTTACAGGAGGATGTAACTTGTTGTAGGCTTTTTGCTGATGATATCCTTCTCATGGCTAAGACTAGAGAAAAAGCTCAAGAATCACTTGAATTATGGAGGTCCACATTGGAGTCTAAATGCCATGGAATGTAATTTTAGTAGTAGTAGCTCTAGTGACAGAGTTGTAACTATGGGTGATCAAATTATTAAAATGTGTGAACACTTTAGATATCTCGGGTCTTTTGTTCAAAGTGATGGTGATATAGATGGAGATGTTATTAGTTGAATTCAAGTTGGTTCGTTGAAGTGGAGGAATGCTTAGGGTCTATTGTTGGATAGAAAAGTACCTGCTTAAACTGAAAGGAAAATTTTATAAGATGGTGGCGAGATCTGCAATGCTTTATGACACTGAATGTTGGCCTTTAAAAGAGAAGCATAAAACTAAGTTACGTGTTGTCGAGATGAGAATGCTTAGGTCGATGAGTGGCTGTACACTTAGATACGAAATACGAAATGAATATATTCTTGATAGGGTTGGTGTAGCTCCAGTGGAGGACAAAATTAGAGAGAATCATCTTAAGATGGTTTGGTCACATTAAACATCGACCACCTGTTGATATGATTAGGAGAGTTGATGTTTTAGATTCTACTTCTGTTAAGAAAGATAGAGGTAAACCTAGAAAGACTTGGGCATATTGTGTAAAAAATGATCTTAATTTAGTAGCATTAAATGAAAATATGACACTCAATATGACACAATGGAAAAAAATGATTCATGTAGCCGACCCCACTTAGTGGGATAATGGTTTGTTGTTATTGTTGTTGTTGTTACTGTAATCATTAATAAATTTCATAACTTTTTTAGCCTCATAAATGAGGGGTTTTTAAAGATCCCAAATATCAAAGTTAAATATCATGATAGTAGAGGATTTTAATTAACTTTTAGGAAATGGAACCTTACAAACATTTTCACAAATCTTACAATGAAATTTTTTAATGTCAACATTTATAAGAAGAAAAAATCATTCATTCTAGGAATTTAGAAAGCATATCTCCTAGTCAAATGATGTTCTTTGATTTTTTTTTATGTTTAAAGTAGATGTTAAGGAACAAGATAAGTGGTTGTTAACTTTAACTAGTTTTACTTCATCATTTTCTCTAGTTTGCCCAATCTTTTTTTATAATAAGGTCTTAAAAAAACAACGATTGATTAAAAAAAATTATCTTGCAATAGTGATCTTTGGTGACTTTATGAATGGACAAGAGATTAATCATGATGTTAAGAGCACGTGACCTCTAGTTAAAAGTAAATATTAAAGAAATATAAATATTCCTTTATTTTTGTAATAGTAGTTAAGGAGGCATCAATTACTATTGTTTTCTATTATGAGGACAATTTTGTAGGTTTGAATGCAAGATTTTCCATGTGATATGCTTCTACTGAATCCATTCTTCAAGCTTTAGGGAATCATCTGAGACATTAACAATACAATGCTAGAATTTATTCCACTTTGAGCTTGTGACGAAAGGCTTTTTGAGAGAAGTGAGGATTTTCTTAGCATTTCAATTTCTTCTAAGTTGAGAACTTTTAATTCAATAAGATATATCTATTTTAATGATTGAACTTTTTTATTTCAGCCTTGGGTTTTTGTAATGTTTCAATTCATTAAGTTTGCCCTTTTTTGTTCATTCCCTGAATGGGTATTTATGCATCAAAATGACTAAAAAATAAAAATGACTACTTATAAAAAATTTAAAAATAATATTGCTGTCCAAAACTTCTTATTTTATTAGTGGGAGGAGCTGAGCAATCCGTATCACTCCCTTTTTCATGTTAAGTACATGATTCCATTGCACTTCTTGGTGACACTCTTGTCATGTTAAGCATACGAATAAGTGGAGTGTATTTTCTCTTATTTAGCTAACGAATTCATGGCTCATTTCATTTCTTATATGTGATGACGTAGGAGTATCCATGAGAATAAGAATGGAATATTTTATTTATTATTCAATCATCCATAATTACTATTTTCAGCATTAATAGCTGCTCTTTAAAAAATCAATAATATCCGTAATTTAAAACGAAATCTTGTTCTAATAAAAGTTACAAATCTATGCTAAAGACAAATTACCAATATGTGACAAGCAAATAAGAAAAGGACATAAACTTGACCCATAACACAAGTAAAAGATATATGCCATGACATCCTGAGAAAAAATGACTCAGTGACTAATATGCTAAAGTCTCGTATGGAATCAATACTTAATTAGTTTACAGGTCAAATTTGTTATGATGTTCTTGAATTGGGCATTTGTTTTGATGATATTTTACTTATAGATTGCCAATTTGGTCATCAACCAAGATCTTTTAATGATTTATGAGATATTTACCTGAACTTAGCAACCAGATTTGTAAAAATTAAATAAATAATAAAATCAAACATTTATGTTCACTTGATGTTTTTAGATATTGATCTCCATGAATAGGATTTCTGGCATACAAAAATCTTATCCAATTGATGTATTTCCTGCCAGTTCACGGCACAGGATTGGATTGTTGTCTGGGGCCTTACCCTAGTGTTGCATTGAGGCTATTTTCATTGTTTGAATTTGTGATCTCGAAGTCATATTCCTAAGTTTTTTTAGCATAGGATACTACTTAATCTATTATTTTAGCTAAAACTTGCAATTCCAAGGGCTTTTTTCAAATTAAATTTTCTTTTTCAGTTAAAATGCAATTTTCACTAAAAGTGTCTTGTTACCTTTTTCAGGGGGGTTTCATTCTAGATATGGGTGTACACTTCATTGCTGGGCTGAGAATGGTATAATTTCTTGTTTTTTTTCATTTAGTTTCTGTTGCTTCTAGTTAATACTATTCTTGTAGCCCATGATTGTTGGAAAAAGTGAACTGGTCTTTTAATTTTACCGATATTCCTATTTGGGACTTTGGCTCCCATGGAAGGAATGCATGGATCGCGTCTCACGACCGACGCCACTTAGAGGCTATTTATCAAGACCTTGACCTTGAGGACAAAGTCACTGCTTAGGAGGGTAGTGATGATGTGCTGTATCCAGTACACTTAGGCACCAGAAATCATTGCTGTTATTTTATAACTGTTTCTGTTTTTAATGAGCTTTATTCTAGCCGTCTATGACAGCTATACATTTTGTAATTGATCCTTGAACACTATAAATAAGAGATTGAAGCTGACAAGGAAATTGATTAGGAATGTTACCTAATTTTGTTCTGTTTTTTTTTTTTTTGCACTATAAACGATAATCTCTCTGTGAGGGACTTTGAGCCACTCGAAGAGCCCCTTTTGGATTGAGATCCCGTATTACTATTCCAACCATGTGGTCTTTTTCTTCTTTTTATTCCTGTTCTGGATATTGTTCTAGAAGTGCTAGTTTAAGCTTCAATTAAATTTGAAATGGATTCCACTTTAGGGGTTTTCTATTTTTTCCATGACATTCTTCGATGAAATCGTAATGGAAGACATTCTTCCATGGATAAGACTAAAAAACTGGTATCATGAAATCTTCATGAAAGAAGCTTTGTAAATACTGTTAAACCAATAATAATGTTTGAATTGTAATAGTTGTGGCCTGCAATCAATATATTCTGAAAGCATCCCCCGTGTGAAAACCCATAACACAACAACTTTGCTGGAGTAAAAAGATAATTATATTTTTACCATAGCTGGAAAGTAGGGGGTTGTCGGCTTGCTAATTTGAGTTCTCTGACTCTCATCTCATATTAAGCCTACTAAATCAAGCAATCTAAAGCAGAATTAACTCGGAATTCTAATAATTTTTCATTTTGGATGACCAGGGAGAATATTATGTGGCCTGATCTGCTACGTTAATCATACTCTGATATCAATGTATTTAGTTGAATGCTTAAATATTCATTTTATGTTCTTCTCATTTTATGTTTCCTCTTATAGTACTAATAGAAGCATTTTTTTTCATGATTATCACAGCTTGTTGGTTGTGAAATTACTGCAGTTTCAGCTATTGCTCGACATGTCGATAAAAATTTGCCGCCACCCGATAATTTATGTTCCTTGTTGTGAGTCTTCTTCTAATAGCTGTTGAAAATTGCTGAGCTCATTAGTATTCTAACAAATTGCATTTCAAATTTTATAATGGGGCATTTACATACATAGCACACAATTCTTATGTATTTTCTTATATCTCACTTAAACTTTCATATTTACACACGTACTCGAATCTTTAATATCACATAAAAAATAACATTATTGCCAGTGTTTAAAAGTGAAATACATCTTTTCATGCATAAGTTTAAAACATCAAAGTGTTATGTAANACAACATAGTTGGAAGGGTATACATTAACAACAACAGTGATATGGGTAGGAACACTGAACTCAATCTGAACCTAGAGACTAAGGAAGATGATGACAGACAGATTCCTGGAAGTACATCTCAGGGAGGAGGGCTGGATTGCCCAATAGGGGAGACAGCTAATTGAACTTGATAGAGCTGACATTGATACATTCCATCCATCCATGCCGAACAAGGATTTGCAACAGCAAGAGACACAAGCTTTACAAAATACAAGGGTGGAAGAGCTTCCTATCGATACAGCTTACCCAGATGTTCCAGATATTGTACTACCTTCTGCTGAGGAGAACAACTTACAACTTATCAAAGACAATTTAGAAGAAGAATGGGAAATAAAGAAGAGCAGAAGAATGAAGAAAGGGAGCTTGGAGCTAAAAATACTAATGGATGATAATCTAATAAGTGGTAAGTTTGAGCTTCCAAACCACTTCATAATGATTAAAATCTTATGCTGAAATATTAGGGGAATATCTGATTCTAATTCCCTTAACATACTTTCCAATGTCAATAGAATCCATCAATTTTGATGTTTTGCTATCCTAGAACCCTTGACCTTTTCAATCAAGAATAAAATCAAAAGAAAATTTTCTGGCTTTCAATCACATGCTAATATGAGTAACAAAATATGGTTGTTTTGTAGAAAAGAAGCAACATGGAAGGAATTAATTAATCATTCACAATTTTTACATATCCACATTCAATTTGATGCTTTGGATGCAGAGGTTACCTTTGTGTTTGTGGTCTCATCTGCACCAGATAAGTCAATCAATGGAGAAAAGTTGCCAATGACCCAAGACCAACTCATCAAGACATGTGGGTGACACTACAAGCCAACCCAAGTCAAGTCCATGCCTTAAAGGAAAAAAAACCACACACTCAACCATGGGGGAAGCCACATGGCACCTTGGTCATGGACCCTTTGACCAACCTTTGGAGAGGCCAAACTAGGCCTTGGGGAGCCAAGACCAGAACAAAGCTGGTCTTAGACACCCACCGAAAGGCTCCCCAATCAAACCAAGCCCTCTTCCATGCCTTCTCCACTATTGTCCCCCTTTTCCAGCCAAGATGAATGATATAATTAACTTTTCTGACAACATTAAGACAACTAACTTAGTGGATCTGGGTTTTCAGGGCCCTGCAGATACTTGGAAAAGGGGAAAAATCCATGAAAGATTAGACTGGTTCTTAGTGAATCTCAGATGGATGGAAGAGTATTTGCTAACTTCTATATCACATTTAACTTTCACCTGTTCTGATCATAGGCCTCTGATTCTAACCATAGCTTCATCAACCTCCAACCCAAAATCTACCTTCAGAATTTTCAATTTATGGACTGAGCATTAGGATTTTCTCAAGGTCATTCAATCAGCTTGGAAAACACCTATTGAAGGAAATGAGTGGCACAAGTTATGGAAATTGCACAAGTCAGTTACAAAGGAACTGAAAAACTGGAATTGGAACTGCTTTGGTGATGTGGCTGAAAGAACCAGACTAACTGAACTGGAAGTGAAGAGCTAATTTAGTGGATCGGGGGTTTCAGGGTCCTGTAGATACTTGGAAAATGGAAAAAATCCATAAAAGATTAGATTGGTTCTTAGTGAATCTCAGATGGATGGAAGAGTATTTGCTAACTTCAATATCACAATTACCTTTGACCTGTTCTGATCATAGGCCTCTGATTCTAACCATAGCTTCATCGACCTCCAAACCAAAATCTACCTTCAGATTTTTCAATGTATGGACTGAGCATAAGGATTTTCTCAGAGTTATTCAATCAGCTTGGAAAACACCTCTTGAAGGAAATGACTGGCACAAGTTATGGCAATTGCTCAAGTCAGTTGCAAAGGAGCTGAAAACTGGAATTGGAACTTCTTTGGTGATGTGGCTGAAAGAACCAGACTAGCTGATCTGGAAGTGAAGAAGAATAGAACAAGCTGTTGATAGAGGCCAAAAAACTTGATCCAAGCAATCAGTTGGGAGGAGAAACTACTTATACAAAAAGCTGCCAATAAGAAATTCACTGATGGAGACAGGAACACCAAATTCTTTCATGCATGTATTAAACATAGAAGGAAATCCAATGCTATAAAACTCAAGATTAAAGGACCAGAAGGTGAGTGATTCTCATACCCAGAGCAAACTGCCAACAGTGCTGTTAATTACTTTACCCAGTTAATGAATCAAAATGTTGTGGAGGTGACAGAGGTGGATCCTAATTTATTTATTAAGGAGAAGGATTTTACCAGGCAAATAAATATTTGTTATGCCCCTAGTGAAGATGAGATATGACAAGCTCTCTGTACAATTGATGGAGATAGGGCTGCTGGATCTGATGGATTTACCTCTGAATTTTATAAAAAATCCTGACCCATTGTCCACAAGGAGGTCACTTCTGCTATTCAAAGCTTTTCCAAGGGGGAAGATCTACTTAAATACTTTATTGTTGCCACCATCACCTTGATTCCTAAAGAAGGAAAAAAAGATTGTTGGGAACATTTCAGACCCTTCTCACTTACATCTGTAATGTCTAAACTGGTCAGCAAGATTATTAGCAAGAGACTACAACCATATTTTTCCAAGATTATTGAACCCAATCAATCAACATTTGTCAGTGGCAGAAACATCCTGACAGTATCCTCCTCACTCAAGAGCCACTTCTGGATATTGACAAACAATGTAAAGGTGGGAAGCTAATGCTTAAATTGGATCTCAGGAAAGCCCATGACTCCACAAGCTGACAGTTTATACTTGGGGTTCTCAAAGCCAGGGACTTTAGCAATGATTTTTGTGAGCTGATCAACAGGTGGTTGGTTAACAATTACTATACTTTACTCATCAATGGTAACTGCGAGGGCTTCTTCAAGGCTTCTAGAGGAATTAAGCAAGGGGACCTCTGTCACCCTTTATTTTCATCCTTGCAGTAGAATACCCATCCAGAATGCTCAACCATGCTCACCAAGCCCATATTCACATTAGGTATGCACATAAAACTTCAAACCTTATCAGTCATCTTATGTATGCAGATGATGTAATTCTATTCTCCAGTGCAACTAAAATTGCTATTAAGAAAACTTGCAGCATACTTTCCATGTTCCAGGAGGGCTCAGGTTTATCACTCAACAATCAGAAATGTCAGTTATTATTCAATAAATTGGTGAATTCATCTGCTAGAGGGTGGATCAAAGAATCTACGAATTTCAGGAATGCTGAACTGCCTATGAAATATTTGGGCATCCAACTAATCAAAGGAAGAAGAAGACAGTCCCAATTTGAGAAGTAGTAGAGAAAATGACAAAGCAAATCAACTGCTGGACATCAGTACACTTATCCAATGGAGGCAGAATGACATTATTAAAGAGCATTCTTACTTCCTTTCCTATATAAATTTTACAGATGCTCAAGACGAAGAATAGCACTCAAAGGACAGTTGAACTCCTAGTGAATAATTTCTATGCTCTGGACAGCAGAAGCAAGTGCACTAGACAAGGTGGGAGAAATTGTATAGCCCTATTACTGCTAGGGGTCTTGGTTTTAAAACCTTCCAACAACTCAATCATATTTTCTTCTGCAAGATGTGGATCAAGTTCAGAGATCAGAATACTCTTTGAGCATAATTCATGCTTAGCAAATACTGTAAACACTCTCATCCTTCATTAATCAAGAGGAAGACTTGAGACTCTAAAACATAGTTGAACATGCTTAATGCGAAGGAGCAGGTTGAGGACTTTTACATTTGGGATTTGGGGGAGGGCAAGGTGGGGTTTTTGGCTTGACAACTGGCTGTTAGATGGAAAGTTTTTTAGCGGAGAGGTGGACTCTTCTCCTGCCCCTCTTCTGCTGCAGAACTGCCGGAGCAATGGTCAATGGGAGGAAAACTGATTGAATCAGCTGGTTGAAGGAGACTAGTAAGTTTATTACTTCTATCTCTATAAACTCTGGTAAAAAAAGATGGCCTTATCACTAAAAACGCAATGAGTCTGTCCCTTTCAAAATTCACATACTTTGAACTTTACAAGTGGCAAAATGTGAACTGGGGTAAAGCCATTTGGTGTAAATAACGAAGTCCTTCTATGTATTTCTTCAATTGGAGGTGTTTCCACAGAATCATCCCTATTGATGACCTGTTAAAACTGAAAGGATTAAGAGGTCCTTCATGGTGTTATTTCTTTAAAGATGCAGAAGAATACTTCAACCATCATTTCTTCCAGTGCCCATTTACTAAGAATATCTGGACAAGGATTATTGTTGAAGAACAGCTGAAGGAAGTACAAGCAAATTGGCACAGTTTATCTGACTGTTGGATGGATTAGAAAAGGATCAAAGCTGAAGTCATTCCCTTTTTAGTAATATGTTTTGTCTAGATGGCTAGAAACAAAGCCAAGCTTGAGGATATACTTTCCACTAAACAACAAATTTATATCAATATTATGGCATACACTAAAAAGATGGTTAGCAGCATGGATTGTAGAACTGACTGGAGGTTTGAAGGTATAGCAACAACTAAAACAAGGTGGATTCAAAAAAATTATTAGAGGAAACCACACAGACCTTGGATAAAAGTCAACACTGATGGTAGTTACACATACTCTCAAGCTGGCATAGGAGGTGTATTTAGAGATCACAAAGGGAAGTGCTTTTTATACTTCCAATCTCTTGTCCAAGCAGATAATGCTATGCAGGCTGAAATCCAGGCTATGGTCTCTGCTCTGTGCTCTCAAAATCGCTCAACATTTCAAATGGGGCCTACTGATCTGGAATCTGATTCATCCTCCCTGATGCAAATGATATCTGTTAATTCATAACTCCCTTGGCATCTTCTTCATTGGTGAAAGCAAATCAAGGCCCTTTCCTCATGCGTATCTTATGGAGTCACATTCCTAGAGAAGGCAACCGACCAGCTTATTGGTTGGCTAAGGAAGGTTCAAACCTCCCCAAACCTTGTTTGAATGTTATTCCTCTATCTAAATTATTGCTTCTTATCAAGGGGGACAACTTGGGTCTCCCTACATCAGATGTAAATGGTCGTTTTAACATAATATAATCGCTCTTTTTGCCTATATATATATATATATATATATATATATATTTTAACGCCCAAGGGCTAATTTTATTGAAATTGAAAAGATACATAGAGATTGTATGAGGGGACCCAAAAAGAAAGTGTCCTACCCATACGATACATCAGACATTAGCATCCTAAAATGATGAAACAAAGATAAAACACAAAAAAAACAAAGCTTGCAGGAAATAGCTGCTAGGCACGAGCCAACTTGGTCTTGCCTCTGCATCTGGTTCTAGGACCGGAGACAGCTAACAAATTGCTGAGTGTCGTTCCATTACCCGAAGTTACTAGAGTATCATCCATTAAGTTCCCAAGCTGAGGTGTGCCTCCATTCTTTTTTTTTCTAGATGTGTAAACCTGTCATTCCTCATCCGAGGACTGGCTCATCTGATCGGTGTGGTCAACGGATTATTGGGCATGTAGGAGAGAATGAGTCCCCAGCTCCTGACTAGCAGTAACAACATTCTGATTCTTGAGAGATGGTAAGCATGTCTCTTCATCACCTGAAGCATCCTGGGGATGTGGAGCTTCAATACTATCCTGATTATCGGACTCAAGTAAACCATCTGCCAATATATCAGTCGGAAGAACTGAGAGAGTATTGTCTCCGATAGTGAGAGGTGGAGGTGGCATCGTGTCAACCGGTGTTTCAAAAGTTTGTGGAATGCACTCAGGAGCAGAGGAGGGACAGGTATGAGGTGGGGCAGATCCAGAAGCGTTTTTACTTGAAGGTTTTAAATTTGGATGCAACTGATAACATTGAGAATGAGAATGTCCAAACATACGGCAGTGAGTACAATAAAGTGGTATTTGTTCAAGTTCTGGTTGCTGCCAAAATCCTTGATGTTGTGTGTCAATTCATATTTCTCCCAGAAAAGGTAAAGTAATATCCCTTTCTATCAAAATTCTGGCTTCTGAAGGTCGAGTTAGATTCACTGTAGGCGTGTCAGTTTTGAAAGGTTTACCGTATACCATCCCTAAAGCGAAGAGAAGCTCTTGATCAAAAAGGTGGATCTTTAAACCTAGGAAACACAGCCAAACAGAAATTGTAGGAGGTTCAGTACAAGGGTCAAAATCTACCGTCCATTTTAACACCTTCATCACCTGATTTTCAATTCGAAGAAGTCTTCTCGCAAACAAATAAGTGTAGTCTTCATCATTTGATAATTGAATGAGAATGAGGCGACCATCCAATTTACCGATCTTCCAACCCCCTTTCAGCTTCATTTGCTCAAAGTCTTTCGAATTAGTTCAAGTTTAGGGTTTTCATAAAGAAACTTACCTACTAAGAACAGTCGGCAAGGCGCAGCTAGGGTGGAGATCTCTGCCTCAGTGAGAAAGATTGTAGATTTGCCGTTTTTACAGGAAGCTTTTTTGAGAAATCTGGTTTCAATGCCAAGTGCAAAATTGTCATGGTAACGTTGTGGAAACATATTGGAAAGAGGAGCGGAGACTGGGTTATCACTGGCGAGGGCAGCAGCGTAGGATCGGTCTGATGGTATTTCAGACGATGTCGATCAGCACAAACAACACACGCCGCAGTTTCTTTGTGCAAGTTGCGGTTGCGTCGTAAGGCGCGAAAGGAGCCTTGCTTTGTGGTCGCGAAGGAATGACGAGCGCAGGCGAGCAGGTGAGCTAGCGTCGGCTCGCGAAACTCTGGCGAGCGGCGTTGCGAGACGACGCAGCGTCGCGTCTTCTCTGCCGCAGACGACGCCACCAAAGCACGGACGCGTGAGAGTGGAGATCGGGGCAGTAGTGACGATCGAAAGGCTAGGGTACGCCATGAGGCGGAAACCTAGCAGAGCGGCGGGACGACATCGGATATATATATAGATAGATAGATACATATAGGCAGAGGGAGTACTAAAGTGGGACATCCCTAGTATTTTTGCGTCCTTTAGTGGCTTTTTGGTTTTTTATATTTATGTATATTTATTTTATTTGGGATTTGTGTGTGTTGTATTGTGCGAGTTGGACTTTCTTTTAGGCCCTCTTATACAACTTTTCTGTATCTTTTTCGCTTTAATATATTTGCCCTTGGGCTTTTT
>JXCR01148840.1:45052-59957 GCA_002079205.1 Phalaenopsis hybrid cultivar
GTTGAAGTGGAGGAATGCTTAGGGTCTATTGTCGGATAGAAAAGTACCTGCTTAAACTGAAAGGAAAATTTTATAAGATGGTGGTGAGATCTGCAATGCTTTATGGCGCTGAATGTTGGCCTTTAAAAGAGAAACATAAAACTAAGTTACGTGTTGCCGAGATGAGAATGCTTAGGTCGATGAGTGGCTGTACACTTAGAGACAAAATACGAAATGAATATATTCTTGATAGGGTTGGTGTAGCTCCAGTGGAGGACAAAATTAGAGAGAATCGTCTTAAGATGGTTTGGTCACATTAAACATCGGCCATCTGTTGATCTGATTAGGAGAGTTGATGTTTTAGATTCTACTTCTATTAAGAAAGATAGAGGTAAACCTAGAAAGACTTGGGCATATTGTGTAAAAAATGATCTTAATTTATTAGCATTACATGAAAATATGACACTCAATATGACACAATGGAGAAAAATGATTCATGTAGCCGACCCCACTTAGTGGGATAATGATTTGTTGTTGTTGTTGTTGTTACTGTAATCATTAATAAATTTCATAACTTTTTTAGCCTCATAAATGAGGGGTTTTTAAAGATCACAAATATCAAAGTTAAATATCATGATAGTAGAGGATTTTAATTAACTTTTAGGAAATGGAACCTTACAAACATTTTCACAAATCTTACAATGAAATTTTTTAATGTCAACATTTATAAGAAGAAAAAATCATTCATTCTAGGAATTTAGAAAGCATATCTCTTAGTCAAATGATGTTCTTTGATGTTTTTTTATGTTTAAAGTAGATGTTAAGGAACAAGATAAGTGGTTGTTAACTTTAACTAGTTTTATTTCATCATTTTCTCTAGTTTGCCCAATATTTTTTTATAATAAGGTCTTAAAAAAAACAACGATTGATTAAAAAAAATTATCTTGCAATAGTGATCTTTGGTGAGTTTATGAATGGACAAGAGATTAATCATGATGTTAAGGGCACGTGACCTCTAGTTAAAAGTAAATATTAAAGAAATATAAATATTCCTTTGTTTTTGTAATAGTGGTTAAGGAGGCATCAATTACTATTGTTTTCTATTATGAGGACAATTTTGTAGGTTTGAAAAATATTTGCAAGATTTTCCATGTGATATGCTGCTACTGAATCCATTCTTCAAGCTTTAGGGAATCATCTGAGACATTAACAATACAATGCTAGAATTTATTCCACTTTGAGCTTGTGACGAAAGGCTTTTTGAGAGAAGTGAGGATTTTCTTAGCATTTCAATTTCTTCTAAGTTGAGAACTTTTAATTCAAAAAGATATGTCTATTTTAATGATTGAACTTTTTTATTTCAGCCTTGGGTTTTTGTAAAGTTTCAATTCATTAAGTTTGCCCTTTTTTGTTCATTCCCTGAATGGGTATTTATGCATCAAAATGACTAAAAAATAAAAATGACTACTTATAAAAAATTTAAAAATAATATTGCTGTCCAAAACTTCTTATTTTATTAGTGGGAGGAGCTGAGCAATCCGTATCACTCCCTTTTTCATGTTAAGTACATGATTCCATTGCACTTCTTGGTGACACTCTTGTCATGTTAAGCATACGAATAAGTGGAGTGTATTTTCTCTTATTTAGCTAACGAATTCATGGCTCATTTCATTTCTTATATGTGATGACGTAGAATTATCCATGAGAATATGAATGGAATATTTTATTTATTATTCAATCATCCATAATTACTATTTTCAGCATTAATAGTTGCTCTTTAAAAAATCAATAATATCCGTAATTTAAAACGAAATCTTGTTCTAATAAAAGTTACAAATCTATGCTAAAGACAAATTACCAATATGTGACAAGCAAATAAGAAAAGGACATAAACTTGACCCATAACACAAGTAAAAGATATATGTCATGACATCCTGAGAAAAAATGACTCAGTGACTAATATGCTAAAGTCTCGTGTGGAATCAATACTTAATTAGTTTACAGGTCAAATTTGCTATGATGTTCTTGAATTGGGCATTTGTTTTGATGATATTTTACTTATAGATTGCCAATTTGGTCTTCAACCAAGATGATTTTTTTTTAATGATTTTTGAGATATTTACCTGAACTTAGCAACCAGATTTGTAAAAATTAAATAAATAATAAAATCAAACATTTATGTTCACTTGATGTTTTTAGATATTGATCTCCATGAATAGGATTTCTGGCATACAAAAATCTTATCCAATTGATGTATTTCCTGCCAGTTCACCGCACAGGATTGGATTGTTGTATGGGGCCTTACCCTAGTGTTGCTTTGAGGCTATTTTCATTGTTTGAAGTTGTGATCTCGAAGTCATATTCCTAAGGTTTTTTAGCATAGGATACTACTTAATCTATTATTTTAGCTAAAACTTGCAATTCCAATGGCTTTTTTTAATTAAATTTTCTTTTTCAGTTAAAATGCAATTTTCACTAAAAGTGTCTTGTTACCTTTTTCAGGGAGGTTTCATTCTAGATATGGGTGTGCACTTCATTGCTGGGCTGAGAATGGTATAATTTCTTGTTTTTTTTCGTTTAGTTTCAGTTGCTTCTAGTTAATACTATTCTTTTAGCCCATGATTGTTGGAAAAAGTGAACTGGTTTTTTAATTGTACCGATATTCCTATTTGGGACTTTGGCTCCCATGGAAGGAATGCATGGATCGCGTCCCACGACAGACGCCACTTAGAGGCTATTTATCAAGACCTTGACCTTGAGGACAAGGTCACTGTTTAGGAGGGTGGTGATGATGTGCTGTATCCAGTACACTTAGGCACCAGAAATCATTGCTCTTATTTTATAACTGTTTCTGTTTTTAATGAGCTTTATTCTAGCCGTCTATGACAGCTATACATTTTTGTAATTGATCCTTGAACACTATAAATTAGAGATTAAAGCTGACAAGGAAATTGATTAGGAATGTTACCTAATTTTTTTCTGTTTTTTTTTTTTTTTGCACTATAAACTATAATCTCTTTGTGAGGGACTTTGAGCACTCGAAGAGCCCCTTTTGGATTGAGATCCCATATTACTATTCCAACCATGTGGTCTTTTTCTTCTTTTTATTCCTGTTCTGGATATTGTTCTAGAAGTGCTAGTTTAAGCTTCAATTAAATTTGAAATGGATCCCACTCTAGGGGTTTGCTATTTTTTCCACGACATTCTTCGATGAAATCGTAATGGAAGACATTCTTTCATGGATAAGACTAAAAAACTGGTATCATGAAATCTTCCTGAAAGAAACTTTGTAAATACTGTTAAACCAATAATAATGTTTGAACTGTAATAGTTGTGGCCTGCAATCAATATATTCTGAAAGCATCCCCCGTGTGAAAACCCATAACACAACAACTTTGCTGGGGTAAAAAGATAATTGTATTTTTACCATAGCTGGAAAGTAGGGGGTTGTCGACTTGCTAATTTGAGTTCTCTGACTCTCATCTCATATTAAGCCTACTAAATCAAGCAATCTAAAGCAAAATTAACTTGGAATTCTAATAATTTTTCATTTTGGATGACCGGGGAGAATATTATGTGGCCTGATCTGCTACGTTAATCATACTCTGATATCAATGTATTTAGTTGAATGCTTAAATATTCATTTTATGTTTCCTCTTATAGTACTAAAAGAAGCATTTTTTTTCATGATTATCACAGCTTGCTGGTTGTGAAATTACTGCAGTTTCAGCTATTGCTCGACATGTCGATAAAAGTTTGCCGCCACCCGATAATTTATGTTCCTTGTTGTGAGTCTTCTTCTAATAGCTGTTTAAAATTGCTGAGCTCATTAGTATTCTAACAAATTGCATTTCAAATTTTATAATGGCGAATTTACATACATAGCACACAATTCTTATGTATTTTCTTATCTCTCACTTAAACTTTCATATTTACACACGTACTCGAATCTTTAATATCACATCAAAAATAGCATTATTGCCGGTGTTTAAAAGTGAAATACATCTTTTCATGCATAAGTTTAAAACATCAAAGTGTTATGTAAATATGAAAGTTTAGTTGTGAGATATGTAAATACATAAGAATTGTATGCGATGTATGTAAATTTCCCTATGATAACATGTAGCCGACTGGAAAATGGATGTGCTGGCGTATTTGTAATGGCAGTGTCATCGCCGTCACCAAAGGTGAATTATGTTCCAAGCATTGATGGAATAAGTATGCTGAGTGAATTTCTTTCCATTATTCGTAAAATGCTTTGTTGACAGGAGAGGTTTACTAACTAGACCAATAAGATGTATTAGGTTTTTATAAATTTTTTTTCTGAAATAATTGTAGCTATTAAAATGATTGTTAATTCTGCATAGAAAATGTTGTCCTCAGATTTATTGGCGAGTTGATGGTACAAAAGGGACACTGCAAATTGAACGTGGGGTTGAGAATGAGAAGCATGGATATACGGTAGAATAAAACTAGTTACTTGTGTTTTTTTCTTTCAATTATTAACTATCAGTTGGTATTGGTGATCATTTTCAATTATATTTGAATTGTGTTTTTTGTTGCAATTATTAACTATCAGTTGGTATCGATGATCTTTTTCAATTTTATTTGTGCGCGAATGTGTTTGTGGTGGATGGTAAGATGTTGTTGGGGTGGGTTGGATTTACGTACATACCATCCAATTCCCAAATCTTAACACATAAACTTTGTTTTTTACATTCCTACCACCAAAGCTTTCATATCACATCAAAAAATCATAAATCTATATATAGATTTGATTTGAAGTTGCAGCTATGGAAGACTTTGATTTGTTCAAGATTTTGGATATCGTTCAGGTACTATTCTATACAGCAGATGGCTTATGTCGAAGAGCTTTCCACCCCTTCAGTGGAGTGAATGAAGAATTGAATGCTTTTGTTCGGGACATAAAACAGGCTACTAACAAGGTATGATAATTTTGTAACTCAATTCTTTTTTTCATTTTCCTTTTTTATGTGAGAATTATTGGTGCTATAGGATGATATTAGTAAGGAATTTATTTAGATGTAAGATGTAGTTACCTTTAAAACATTTGGGTCTGGTACTAATTGATGAAGAACAATTTTTAATTGGATGCAAATTTAATAATGTTATCAAACACTTTAATTTCTTTGGTCTCCTTAAATTTATGTTTTACGACTTTTGGGAAAGAGAAATTATGTAGGCCCTTTGGATGCATGCACGAGATTGGAGAGAGAAGATTCTAATGTTTACAAAATTGAGAGAGAGAGAGAGATGTAAATGGGAATTTTGGGCACATAATTACATTAACTGAGGGTAACCTTATTGAGATGGGAGAGAGGAGAGTCAAAAGAGGACGGCTTCTTTTCAAATAAAGTCATTCATAATTTGTTATTCATTTACGCGCCATAACACCATGTTTGTAGAGCTAGGGTTGTAAATAGATTCAGAATAATTAAAAAATCTCAATAAAATAAAATAGTGATGAACTAGGAGTTTTTCAAGGTCACAAGATGATGTTGAGTTGCTACAATAAGGGATATATGGTGTTGCATCACTTTCCTTAGGGTAATAACTCATCTCCAAATATTGCAAAGTGTTGTATATAACTAAAAGATTGTGGACAAGGAATTGGATGTTAGAGTAATAAAATCAAGTGATCGGTTTGGAGAAAAAAATAGCTCCTCTCTTGAGCCTCTTGGATATGTAATAGAAGGCTCAATAATATTTCTTGAGATGAATGAGATTTGTTTTGACCAAATTTCTCTGTTTTTTTTTCTTACTTTTTTTATATAATTCTCTCTATGTTTTGTCAAGGTTTTATTAAAATTTAGATCAAATTTTTTTCCCAAAGTCTCCATAGTTGGCTCCTCTCTTACTCTCTCGAGAGCATTCTAGATTAAGATGATTGATTAGGTCCAATTTTAATATCTTGGTTTGAATTGAATTGATGGAGAATAGTTGGGGGATGGATGCATACTAGATCAAAATCTATTATCAATCACGGTTGCCTCCTTTCAGGTATCTTGTGCATATCGTGGTGGTAATGTTGATTTTGTAGTGTGATTTAAATTTATTCATTGGCAGGGATTTGTTCATACTAGTCTGGTTGAATGTTTAATTAACATAAATATGATTGCTTGCTATTTAGATGTCACGACCTGAAAACTTGCAAATACCAAGGCAAGAACAGACAGTCAGACAGTAGTAACTCATCATTAACAATCATAATAATTCACAATAACAATCATCCAAACAGAAAGAATCACTACAACGACAACAACAAAAACAAAGCCTTAGTCCCACTATGTGGGGTCGGCTACATGAATCATTCTTCTCCATTGCGTCCTATTTAGTGTCATTTTCATTTAGTTCTTATAAATTAAGATCATTTTTTATACAATAAGCCCAAGTCTTCCTAGGTCTACCTCTGTCTTTCTTAACATAAGTCGAATCTAAAACATCTACTCTCCTAATCAGATCATCAGATGGTCGGCGTTTAGTGTGGCCATACCATCTAAGACGACTCTCTCTAATGTTTCCCTAAATAGAAAGAATCACTAAACCATAAAAAAATATAAAACATCATCCAAACCAACGTATGGATTTTCATTTGTGCAACAATACTAATGAAAAAAACTATACATAAAATAACAATATCTAATATCTATATTCACTTGAATTTCTTCTACGAAAGACATGATCTCTTATCTTAGTCTTTATAAGTTAATTGAGCTTTTTTTTTTTAAGAAACGGGCAAATAACACATTAGGTTTACAACAACTTAATAAATAATTATTATTTTGCTATGCACAATCTTTATGGACGTGTTGTAATATGAATGCTCAAAACAAAAATGATATTAATCTTTAAATTAAGTTTTAAAATTTTATTTTCATAAATACTTTTTAATATTATTTTTTTAGTTAATAATTTTTTGAAACATTTACAATTTCCATTCTTTTAAGAAGTCCTCTTTGGAGCACGTTATAAAGATCTGTACAAATCAAGGTAAAATCATTTACATTTTCATTTTCAAATTCGTGCGTGGGTATTATAGCATCCCTAGCTAAGTAGCATAAGGGACTGACTCCTCATTGACATATCCATTTATATATCATTTAAAAGATACTCAATCTCTTTATTTATTTAACCCAAGCTTTTTTTATTTTTGTACAATGCAATTTGTGAAACAATTTAAAATAATACATAGTCATTTAATTTTCTTTCCTTTACTCCCTTTTACTTTTAGAAATATTTTAAAACTTCCAACGTATATGAAATAAATGAAAAATTTTTTAAAATAAAAAAATAATATATATAAAACAATAATTACTCATATTATTTTCACCTTATAAAATGATCTTGTAAGCTTTTNAACACTGCAAATTGAACGTGGGGTTGAGAATGGGAAGCATGGATATACGGTAGAATAAAACTAGTTACTTGTGTTTTTTTCTTTCAATTATTAAGTATCAGTTGGTATTGGTGATCATTTTCAATTTTATTTGAATTGTGTTTTTTGTTGCAATTATTAACTATCAGTTGGTATCGATGATCTTTTTCAATTTTATTTGTGCGCGAATGTGTTTGTGGTGGATGGTAAGATGTTGTTGGGGTGGGTTGGATTTACGTACATACCATCCAATTCCCAAATCTTAACACATAAACTTTGTTTTTTACATTCCTACCACCAAATCTTTCATATCACATCAAAAAATCATCAATCTATATATAGATTTGATTTGAAGTAGCAGCTATCGAAGTATTTGATTTGTTCAAGATTTTGGATATCGTTCAGGTACTTTTCTATACAGCAGATGGTTTATGTCGAAGATCTTTCCACCCCTTCAGTGGAGTGAATGAAGAATTGAATGCTTTTGTTCGGGACATAAAACAGGCTACTAACAAGGTATGATAATTTTGTAACTCAATTCTTTTTTTCATTTTCCTTTTTTATGTGAGAATTATTGGTGGTATAGGATGATATTAGTAAGGAATCTATTTAGATGTAAGATGTAGTTACCTTCAAAACATTTGGGTCTGGTACTAATTGATGAAGAACAATTGTTAATTGGATGCAAATTTAATAATCTTATCAAACACTTTAATTTCTTTGGTCTCCTTAAATTTATGTTTTACGACATTTGGGAAAGAGAAATTATGTAGGCCCTTTGGATGCATGCACGAGATTGGAGAGAGAAGATTCTAATGTTTACAAAATTGAGAGAGAGAGAGAGATGTAAATGGGAATTTTGGGCACATAATTACATTAACTGAGAGAGGAGAGTCAAAAGAGGACGGCTTCTTTTCAAATAAAGTCGTTCATAATTTGTTATTCATTTACGCGCCATAACACCATGTTTGTAGAGCTAGGGTTGTAAATAGATTCAGAATAATTAAAAAATCTCAATAAAATAAAATAAAATAGTGATGAACTAGGAGTTTTTCAAGGTCACAAGATGATGCTGAGTTGCTACAATAAGGGATATATGGTGTTGCATCACTTTCCTTAGGGTAATAACTCATCTCCAAATATTGCAAAGTGTTGTATATAACTGAAAGATTGTGGACAAGGAATTGGATGTTAGAGTAATAAAATCAAGTGATCGGTTTGGAAAAAAAATAGCTCCTCTATTGAGCCTCCTGGATATGTAATAGAATGCTCAATAATATTTCTTGAGATGAATGAGATTTGTTTTGACCAAATTTCTCTGTTTTTTTTCTTACTTTTTTTATATAAATCTCTCTATGTTTTGTCAAGGTTTTATTAAAATTTAGATCAAATTTTTTTTCCAAAGTCTCCATAGTTGGCTCCTCTCTTGCTCTCTCGAGAGCATTCTAGATTAAGATGATTGATTAGGTCCAATTTTAATATCTTGGTTTGAATTGAATTGATGGAGAATAGTTGGGGGATGGATGCATACTAGATCAAAATCTATTATCAATCACGGTTGCCTCCTTTCAGGTATCTTGTGCATATCGTGGTGGTAATGTTGATTTTGTAGTGTGATTTAAATTTATTCATTGGCAGGGATTTGTTCATACTAGTCTGGTTGAATGTTTAATTAACATAAATATGATTGCTTGCTATTTAGATGTCACGACCTGAAAACTTGCAAATACCAAGGCAAGAACAGACAGTCAGACAGTAGTAACTCATCATTAACAATCATAATAATTCACAATAACAATCATCCAAACAGAAAGAATCACTACAACGACAACAACAAAAACAAAGCCTTAGTCCCACTATGTGGGGTCGGCTACATGAATCATTCTTCTCCATTGCGTCCTATTTAGTGTCATTTTCATTTAGTTCTTATAAATTAAGATCATTTTTTATACAATAAGCCCAAGTCTTCCTAGGTCTACCTCTGTCTTTCTTAACATAAGTCGAATCTAAAACATCTACTCTCCTAATCAGATCATCAGATGGTCGGCGTTTAGTGTGGCCATACCATCTAAGACGACTCTCTCTAATGTTTCCCTAAATAGAAAGAATCACTAAACCATAAAAAAATATAAAACATCATCCAAACCAACGTATGGATTTTCATTTGTGCAACAATACTAATGAAAAAAACTATACATAAAATAACAATATCTAATATCTATATTCACTTGAATTTCTTCTACGAAAGACATGATCTCTTATCTTAGTCTTTATAAGTTAATTGAGCTTTTTTTTTAAAGAAACTCACATTAAGTTTACAACAACTTAATAAATAATTATTATTTTGCTATGCACAATCTTTATGGACGTGTTGTAATATGAATGCTCAAAACAAAAATGATATTAATCTTTAAATTAAGTTTTAAAATTTTATTTTCATAAATACTTTTTAATATTATTTTTTTAGTTAATAATTTTTTGAAACATTTACAATTTCCATTCTTTTAAGAAGTCCTCTTTGGAGCACGTTATAAAGATTTGTACAAATCAAGGTAAAACCATTTACATTTTCATTTTCAAATTCGTGCGTGGGTATTATAGCATCCCTAGCTAAGTAGGCATAAGGGACTGACTCCTCATTGACATATCCATTTATATATCATTTAAAAGATACTAAGTCTCTTTATTTATTTAACCCAAGCTTTGTTTATTTTTGTACAATGCAATTTGTGAAACAATTTAAAATAATACATAGTCATTTAATTTTCTTTCATTTACTCCCTTTTACTTTTAGAAATATTTTAAAACTTCCAACGAATATGAAATAAATGAAACATTTTTTAAAATAAAAAAAATAATATATATAAAACAATAATTACTCATATTATTTTCACCTTATAAAATGATCTTGTAAGCTTTTTGACTTTTATATTAGCCTCTTCGCTCTTTCTCAACACTACAAAAATTTATTTTGATTAATTTCATCGAATGACAAAATTAAAGATGCTATTTATAGCATTAATACACGTGTTTTCAAAACTTTATTTTATTCCTTTTCTAATTTATCAGATTCTAACATATATTAATACTGCTAACTACTCTAGGATTAAATATTTAATCAACATAATGTAGTTACATGATCGACTTACCTCAATTTTTCTTTTTATCTTATTTCTTCTATAAAACTAACGATTGTTCCAATTTTTTTAATTCACACATCTGATTATAATTAATAAAACAAGCTAATATTAATACTTAATAACTTAAAATTAAATTGGCTATAAATAAAATTTTAAATAATACTAATCTTTATTGTCACAAGCTTTGTTCTTTTTTCTCTAATTTGAATATTCTTCTACCCTTCCTAATTCTTTAAAAGTAAAACCTAAAATTAGCATTTAATATCTTATCAATTAATTATTCATTCTGAAAAACATAATAAAACCTAACCTCGCCTCATTGTTGCTTGGTTTGGCTGTTTTAGCTTGTGTCTCCTATTTGCGATCTTGTACTGGGTTTCGTTACTAAACTTGGTGTCAGCTCTCGAGCTTGGCACCTTAAATTCAACTTGTAGGTAGTGTCCTACCCTTTGTTTAAAAAAATGTTTTTGGGGTGCGCCCTGCCAAGGCTTTTCGCCCAAGTCCACAAGGTAGGCGTAAATTGCGTGGACGCCTCCTCCTAATAGATAAAAAAATGTGAAAATTTCTTAATTTTAAATACCTATCAGATTCAGGCCGCACACAGTCATCCCCAGCAAGTACTCTGCTTCCTCCATCGCACGCAGAGTTTGAACTCGACAGGTTTCCTCCGACTTCTCCTTCTTATTATTATTCTTTTTTCTTCTTCTTTCTCCCTCTTCCTTCCTCTCCTCCGACTTCTCCTTTTTGTTCTTCTTCCTCTAACATTGTATTGACCTAATGTTAGAAGACATTGGAAAGTTGAATATTCACTAGAGCACACTTGCAAAAGCAAAACAAGTTGCAAAATTCATTAATGGGCACACTTGAGTTCTAGGTTTGATGAGATCTTTTACAAATGAGAGGGAACTCCTTCGTCCGGCCATCACACAGTTTGCTACGACATATTTGACTTTTCAAAGCATTTACAAGCTGAAACAACGACTTCAGACAATGTTCTCCTTGGAAGATTGGTGTTCTAGTGAATGGACAAAAAAGATGGAAGGTCTAAAAGCTCGAGCTCTTATTTTGTTTGATCCACATTTTTAGGATCATCTTGCTTATTGTATCAAAAGTGTTGTGCCTCTTATAAATGTTCTAATAGAAGTAGACTCAGAAAAAAACGGTCGGCCATGAGCTATGTTTATGAGTTAATGGATTTAGCAAAAGAAAATAATATTTTTAATTGTGGGCATAATGAAAAGAAGTATGTACCTATTTGGAGGAAAATTGATGCAAGATGGGAAGTCCAAGTTCATAAACCACTACATACTGTTGGTTGTTATTTAAACCCTCAATTTTGCTTTGAGGATTATTTTTTTAACGATGATGAGGCAAAAGGGTTAATTGCTTGTATGGAAAGAATGTTGGACTATGAAAATTGTCTTAGAGCTGATATTCAATTAGACTTGTATGATAATTTACGAGGAGACTTTGAGAGTAGAGTTGTTATAGATTCAAGAAAATTGAGATTTCTGTTGATTGGTTGATGATATTTGGTGGGAAAACACTTAAGTTAACGAATTTGCGATTCGAGTTCTTAGCCTCATATGCAGTTCATCAGGTTGTGAAAGAAATTGTAGCACTTTTGGATCGGTAATAATTTCATTATTTTTTAAAAGTTAAAATTAGTACTATTTGTTTTCATAATCAGCTCTTAAAAATAATATTTTTTATCTTAGATTCATACTAAGAAGAACAATAGGTTGGAGCACAAGAAGTTGAATGCCCTGGTATATGTAAGATACAATGCTAGATTGAGGGAGAGAAGTATAAGAAAAAAATGAGACTTCGATCTAATATTGATAAATGATATAGTCTCCGATGATGAGTGGATAGTTGAGAAAGAAAATCCAGTGCTTCCATAAGAACCTTCTTGGATGAATGAAGATGAACATGTTTTTGATGTTGATGTAATAAAAAATGTGCCAACGACAAATGCAGATGAAGAATGACAAAATATTACACAATGAAGATAAGACATTTTCATAACATATTCTCACAAGAAAAGGAAGATGAATTAAAGAACAAGTTGGATATTTACATTTAATTGTTATTTACATAAATATGCATTTTTAATTTCTTAAATAAAAAAGTTCCTAAATTGTTACAAATATTGCTTTGTTTTTGTAATTTAGGCAATAATGATAAGGAGAAACAAATTATGAATGCATCTGAAATTGAACATGATGATGATTTCAATGAAGGGAACAGTGATTGCAGAGAATATAAAGGACCTAGTTGTGATTTGGACACAACTATTGGTGAAAAAAAAAGAAGATTTTGATAATGAATTTGAAGAATGAAAAACCTTCAAGAATTGAGATCAAATGATGATAATTTCTTTTTAGCTCAAACATGTTTACTTTTTTTTACATGTTTCTACTTTTTTTGGTAGATTATTGCTAGTATCTTGAAGATTCTAATCCTAAAAGTCTTGTTTTGTTTTTGTTTAATTTTTTGCCCAAATAGTTTATTTTTTTCTTAATATTATTCATTTTTTTATATTGTGTGACTTATGCCTCGCCCAATAACAGCTAAAACACCCCGCCCAACGCCCACATCTTCTAAAACATTGGTCGTGTCTCCAATCTTTATCGCATGGATCACCTCCTATAGGAGAGTTGATCTTCAATCAAGGGCGCACCCAACATGCTTCCTCCCTTACGATTCGACGAAAAGTGTCATCCGTCATCTTCCTTGTAAAAGGCACGTGCGAGTCACTCACCTTGTTTCTATCTCACACTTTCCTTGCTCTCTCCCTCAATACTCGCTTCCGGTTCAAACCTAGATGTTTGTCTCCCAATGAAGAAACCATCAAACCGTTCAAACCGACCCCTATCATTATGAATTTTCTCTTTTATTATAATTATTATTATTTTTAATTCTTACATTTTTCACTTCTTTTAAAAATTCCATCATCAAAATTTAGAATTTACTATAAAAAATATAATCATATGTTAATCAAAGAGATTTAGACATCTGTCTTGCACATATAATACTTCCTCCTAGGTGACATCTTTCTCAGACCATGCTTACATAAAATCTTTACAAATGAAAATTTTCTACGGAGCATTTTAACTTCATAATTCAGTATTCTCTCGGGCTCTTCTATACAGGTCGAATCTGACTGAATATCAAATAAATCTTCAATAACTTTACTCGATTTATCAATAATATATTTTCTAAGAAATATGAAGCAGATCATGTACTGTCTACATGTTCTAGTAGAGCTAATCTATAAAGCATATTCTTATCTTTTCAACAACCTCATATGACCCTACATAACGTGGACTCAATATTGTCGTCTTCCCCAAAGCATTGTACACCATTCAATTGACTGATCTTGATGAAAATAAAATCTCCAGCCTCAAATCTAATTGGGTTGTGTCGAATGTCATGGTATTTCTGTTGTATATCTTATATAGCCCTTGATCTATCTCTGATTAAGAATTTTCTTAGCATCATCCATTAAATAAACATCAAAAACATTTTTCTCTTGTTTCAACCCAACACAATGGTGCCATGTATTTTCTTCCATAAAAAGTTTTATATAGAGCCATTTTAATGTTTGCATGCTAGAGATTGATTTGGACACAGTTGGACCTCCCAAAAGAGAATAACTTTGAAGGATCTCAAACATCATAAATGGAGGAAATCTATAAGGTGCATTAGACAAATCTAAACTATGACACGTCTATCTATTCTATTTTTTATGGTCGGCTTGGAGACGTCAGAGGAAGACCATCATCTCTATCTGGGTACGATAAATGCTTCATTCACTCATTGAACCTTGGGGATAACTATTAGCATTGAGATCAATCACCACACCACCTATATTAGACATACGATATGAAACGACGCACGAGTGCATGGTTGTTTCGATCTTGTTGCTTTCCTCACTAGCCTTAGTCACGATTGTCTCGTGAAACTTGTGGTTAGAAGCAAATTTTATTAAAAATAAATCTTACTTCCATCCTTCACTAAAGTCGAAAACTCATAAAAGGATTAGATCTTTCAAATTTCAGTGATGGTTGTAATGGACCACCCAACTTATGATGTTCAACCTTCACTAACATTTAAGACACTTAGCCACAAATTCTTTAACATTATTTTTCAATCCAGACCACTAAAATATTATATTGAGCTCTCGGTACATTTTATTAGTTCCTGAATTCTTCTATGATTTTGTTTCTCAATTTTTCATCATTTGTAACACAAATCATGCTTTTGTAAGTCAACAATTCATCCCCATCAGTCACTTATATCTTTGAATTGTTTGTCATGACTTGCTCTAAGATCTTCTGAATAGTAGTATCTCTAGCTAGTGAATCTCTAATTCTATCCTTCAAAA
>JXCR01148840.1:60361-77295 GCA_002079205.1 Phalaenopsis hybrid cultivar
TAACATTATTTTTCAATCCAGACCACTAAAATATTTTATTGAGCTCTCGGTACATTTTATTAGTTCCTGAATTCTTCTATGATTTTGTTTCTCAATTTTTCATCATTTGTAACACAAATCATGCTTTTGTAAGTCAACAATTCATCCCCATCAGTCACTTATATCTTTGAATTGTTTGTCATGACTTGCTCTAAGATATTCTGAACAGTAGTATCTCTAGCTAGTGAATCTCTGATTCTATCCTTCAAAAGTAAACTGAACTGTTATTTGATTTAATTGAACAATATTCATCACTATTTTCAATCACTGACAACTTTAGTATTTTCATATATTTAATTAAACGTTCTCTTATTGAGCACACAACCAATTTAATTACCTGAAACCTTCTCGCTTGGTACATCTCCAACATCTGGCTTTCCTAGATGATACTAAATATTCAAATCATAATTTTTAATAAATTATAGTCATCTTCTTTTTCTCAGATTAAATTTTCTTTAAGAGTGAATATATATATTTCAAATTCTTCTGATCGATAAAGAATTCACATCTGACTTCATATAAGTCATCCATCCAAATTTGCGCTACTATAAGCTCTAATTCATGTGTGGTATAGATTCTTTCACAAATATTTTTTTATTTTGAAGCATAAGCAATGATTTTTTTTTGTTTTACATTAGAACACATTCCAATCTCATTAATGATGGATCATTATAAATTTGGAATCAGTTTGATCCTGAAGGAATTGCTAAAACTCATACAATCGTTATGCAAATTCTCAACTTTGAAATGCCTCATCATAACAATGTTTTCATTCAAATTTTACTATCTTCTAAGCTAATCTCGATAAAAACATATCAATTTAAGAAAATTCTTTAACAAATCTTTTATAATAACTATCAAGACTTAAAAAACTACTAATTTTTGTAACAGTTATTGGTCTTTGCCAATATCTAGGGTTGTAATCGAGTCGAGTTGGGCCGAGTATATCATAGTTCGAACTTGGCTTAGTATAATTATAAGTTGTTCATGTTCAACTTCAGCTTGCTTCGACTTTTCATATATTGTTCAAGTTTGACTTGTTTAAAAATTTCAATATTGAAACTTGATTTGTATTTGAATTGTTTAAGAGAAGTGAACAAGCTAAAAATTTAAACGAGTATTTAGATTTTCATATAAAAAAAATCAATAAATAATTTTGCAAATTTGATAGCAACTATAAATTTATTGAGTAAAAACTCTAAGTCCTACAAGATCTTAAATCTCATTTCTACTTCATTTTGTCATAAATCCCTTACTAATGGGTTGTTTAGAAGAATGATTTGTGTAGCATTTAAGCATGTCTTAACATAAATCCTACCAAAAAATTAAAAATGACAACTTTAAAAACAACAAACTTAATATCTGAGTATTTATATATCGTATATGATATGAGCTATCATCAAGCTATCAACAAACCATTTAATATTCTAGTTAATTAAATTTTATTTAAATGATATATTATACATGATACGAGCTGTTATTGAGCTTCATATTGAGCATTTAACAAGTTACTTGTTGAACAACAAATGAGTTTGTTCGCGAACATAAATGAACCAGTTTGACTATGTTCATATTTAGTTCATTTAAGCTTTGAGCTTTTAAAAGTTGTTAAAGCTTGTTTATTTACTAATTTGAACTAATATGATCGAGTCTTAATCTTGTCAAGTTTGAGTTGTTCATAAAGTGCATTGGTTCATTTACAACCCTACCAATAGGATTGTCAAAAAGCTCGTTGTTCGCGAATAGCTCGTGTTTGACTCGTTAAGTAGCTTATGTTCGGCTCGTTCGTTAAGTAAACGAGTCGAACACGAACAAGTTTTTAAAACTCTAATTATAAACGAGACGAACACGAACAGCTCTTTGTTCGCTCGTGTTTGACTCGTTTTAGCTCGAAATAAAAAAAAATTAAATAAGTATTTATATAATAATATATTACATATATTATTTAATAATAATATATTATATATATTTATATCTAAATTTAAATCATAATAGCTCATGTGATAATGTGCTTAGTGTCTTCTTTTATATACATTTGGTTTGGGTTCGAATCTCACACTTTATATCTATTTTTTTCAATTTAATTTTAACGAGTTAATTTCTAGCCAAACACGAACACGAATATTTAAATCGAACCCAACACGAACACATTGTTCACGAGCCAATTTCGAACACGAGCTATTTCGAATGAGCTGAACACGAGCCAAGCCTGAGCTCGCTCAAACTCGACTCGTTTACAACCCTACCTACCAAATATGTAATTGTCTTGACCTTTTCTGACTTATTAATATAACATCTCCACTAATTACATGCCCATTGAAAGTGACACTCAATAAAAATTTACGCAGAAAATTTTGTATATTACTTGTTTTCCTTTAATACAAATAGGACAACAACCTTAATCTTTTGAGTATACCAAAATATCATCTATAAAAATTATCACAAATATATCTAAAAATTGCTTGAATTTTTTATTCATTAGATCCATTAAAATTGTTAAAGCATCAGTTAATTCATATCATTATTAGTACACATATCTAATTTTGAATGCATTTTTTGTTATGTCTTCTACTTTTATCCTCAATGGGTGATAAACCAATCTCATATTTATTTTTGAAAATGTTGAAGTCCCTTCTAATTGATCAAATAAATCATTAATTTATGGCAATGAATATTATTCTTGACAGTGAGCTTATCTAATCTCTGTAATAACTATATATACCCTGGACTCTTATTCTTTTTCTTTACAAATAATATTGGTGTTCTCTAAACTGATGTGCTAGGCTTGCTAAACCTCTTATCTAATAGTTCCAGTAATTTATTTCCTATTTTTTAATTATCATTTTGTACAATATTATAGTTATTGGCTCAGACTCTAACAAAAACTCAATAATAAAATTTGTCTCCCCAACTAGTAAGACTCCAGATAAATCATATAAAAAAATATATGGATATTCTTTTACCACTGGAATCTCACCATGTTGTTCCACTTCTTTGTGATCCTTCACCTGAGCAAAATTATCTTAATTTTTCTAGTTTAATAATTTAAAAGCCTTCAAATATATGATTATCATAGATATCAACTCTACCGTCACAAAATTTGATGTCCTTTCTGGAAATGTTTATTTTAGCTGTCTTCTTATTACAATCTATGGTTGTTAGAAATCAATCCATACCTAAGGCTGCATCATATTCATCGAATAACAATATAATTGTTTGTGCCTCTAAATACAAATAATAATAATAATAATAATGCATCAAAATTTCTTTTACAAATATTCAAATTTACTTGACATTTTAACAGAGAAAATTATTAACATTACTATAATATTCAAATTTATTAGTCTAATTAAATCTTCTACATTCAATGAGTGAGCTGTCTCTGTATTAAATGGTATTCATATTAGTCTATTCTAGAGGGATATTATACTTATAATAAGATAAGAATGATTAAACACTCAAAATGAATTATTTAATATGTAATTGAGTATATGATATTATGAATGAAATGTACTCTAATGCAATTAAAATTTCAATCAATTAAAATTTTTTGAATGCAAAATATATTGTTGATTACATGAAGTGAGTCCTTAACTTATTGCTTTGATAATGCATATACCATGGATTGAATGTTTTGTTGGGTTTAACTTTGATTTGACATTGATCCTGCAGACTCAACTATTATATGTCTGTCAAAAGTTCTCTAAGATGATGTAACATTGGCCCTATCTCTATTAGAGCTCTGTTCTCTATCCCAAAGTAGGGCAATTCCTCGTGTTTTAGTGGGTGACACCGAAAATAAGTATGAGATTCAGATAGATACTCACCCTTATGAAACTATTAACACTTGTCACACTTCTTCACATCACTCTAATTTTCAAAGCTATTGGATTTAGCCTTTTTAGTAATTGATTTTCCTGATTAAGATGATTGCTTAATCTATGAACTCTGTAGAACCTTAATCCTTCTATACTCTCGTTTTTGAAAATCTACTCCTTTGAGTAGCTTGTAAGTCCAAATCAATCATTCTAGCTATCTCTTCCAATATAGAATAGTCATCAATCCTGATGGGAATCAATGACCTTCTAATTATATCATTTAATCCAGAAAGAACCTGTCATTTCTCATATGTATTTGAAATTAGTTGCGGTGTATAATTCGAGGTTATAGTAAACTCAGCTTTATACTGCATGATCGAATGACCACCTTGAAACAATCTAATAAACTTCTACATCTTTTCCTAAGTAAATATGCTGCAAACCAATCTCTAAATGTGTTGCAAATTTCTTCTATTGCCTAAATGACTAGGTCACCACCGAACTTCTCTTGTAACAACTTTTGCTACCATATAAAGACAAAAGTATAAAATGTAACTCTTCCTTCTAGTGGACATGTTATACCATTAATAATTTTCTCCATCCTCACCATCAATTTTTTGTTTCTATTGAACATCCTCTTCCAAAGTCCAGAGTGATCTCATACCCTAAGATATCTTTAAATATTTATTCATCTTTGTTCCTTGAAAACTATTGATTTGAGACTGAAATTTTTTAATGGAGTTATGTCAATCATCTGATTAAAAACATCAATATTAATAGTGATATTCCACGATATTTCAACTCTCTTTATATTATTGTCTTACTTCTTAATTATCCTTATTTTTTGAAATAAAAATAAAACAATTCAATTAAACTAAAATAAAGTAGTAATATTTTCTTTTGATAAATTTCTAAATCAACAAAATGACACTTTTTTGTTATAATAAAACTAATTATGTCTTTCTCACTTGTCACAATTCGACCTATAAATTTGAAATATTAAGGCAGGAACAGACGGTCAAATAATAGTAACAATACTAATCAAAGAAAACTAAACATAAAATAGTAATATTTAATATCTATTTTTACTTGAACAACTTCTGTGATAGACATAATATCTCATGTCAATCATTTTAGTTTAATTGAGTTTTTCTTTAAAAAAAATAGTTAAATAACACAATAAATTTACAACAATGTAGTCAATGATTAAATCCTTATGGACACTTTAGTATGAATTCTAAGAAAAAGGATGATTATTCTTTGAAGTAAAGTTTTAATTTTATTGTGAGAGAGAGAGAGAGAGATGTTATTATTATTATTCTCTTAATACTAAAAATTTTTGGGAAAAAGTGAGCTGCCTTATGGAAGAGAGTATTTTTCTTTCTGAATAGAGCCACTCAAAAGGATTTTATTTATTTCATTTATTTTTTATATTTACATTATTATATTATTATGATATTATTTAGATTATATTTAATAAATTATTATATTTAATTAATTATTATATTTATTAATTATTATGCCACCCGGTTCAATTCCTGTCAAACCAACGAACCTTGAACCATTCATTCATCCGATTGTTCAGTCTGATTTTCAAAAACTTACTTCTAAGTATTTCATTATTAAATATTTAATCAACATAATATAAGCACATGATTGACTTATCTCAATTGCTATCTTTATTTTTTTTTTCGTATAAATTCAATTATTTTTTCAAATCTTTCAATCAACACACATCATTATAACTCATTAAAAAAATTATTATTAATACTTTCTAATTTAAAATTAAACTAATTATAAATAAAATTTCAAATAAACATCAATATTTATTGTCGTAAACTTTCTTATTTCTTCAATACAAATAATCTCTTGCACCGATTTCTGATTTTTTTTAAATAAGACCATATCTTGGCATTTAATAACTTTTTAATTAATTAATTATTCTTAGAAAACATTATAAAATTCTAAGCTTATTTCATTGTTGATTAGTTCGGCCACGTATTGGTGACTCCTGCACGCGAGTTTGCATGGTTGCACCTAGCGTGTCTCCTGAGCAAGAGTATCTTCACACACGCATGCTGACGTACTTCCTTCGGATTTGACTCAGTGTCAACGATGCTAAATTGTCTTCCTTGCACGAAACATTCACGAGTCACTAGCCCCTTCTCTATCTCACTCTCATTGCTCTCACCGGCTCTACTCGCTTTTGGTTTGAATTGAAATGTTTGTCTGCTAATGGCGAACCCGTCAAACCATTCCCAGTCATTATGAAATTCCTCTATTAGTAGCATTATTATTAGTTATTACAGTACAGGACCGACCAACAATAGATATGAGGCATGCCATGATTGATTATTCATGTTTCATCTTGACTCGAAGAAGCTCTAAAATGCCGTGAAAGACTTGGTATTTTGTTTTTTTGTGGTTTTGGTTGGTAGATTTACTTTCGATTGGTGAGCGTTCCCATGAAAGTCCATGTCCCGGGCTTACAGTCTCACTGCATTGGCTTTCAAAAAGTTTTCATTACAGAAATTATCAATGACATTAATGGGAAATCTTGGTTAGAACAAATCTAAACTATCTCAAGAAAAACACTTCTCATTCGTACCACAAAGGCTGACATGGAAGGAGTTCACTTTTTTGAGTGATCAATGACATTAATGGCAAGGACCGTATATATTTGTATTGCATATCACAAATGCTGCATTGGATCATTTAACATATGCATATTTTCAATCATCAGATGCCATTTTAATCATATAATATAACAGGTATAGCTTCATGTAGAATCTTGTGCAGGACATGCACAGTTTCACTTGCATATCGCAGACGAGAAAAAAGTCTATTCATCTTCATGTCATTTAAATCTTGCCATCATACAAGAGAATAAGATTCTTGCATTTTACATTAAAGAAAATGTTAAGTATTTACTTTCCAAACTCTGTCTTGAATCTCTTTATTTCTTCCTTCTAACTATTTCTCAAGCCTATTCATTCAAATATCAATCTGCTGCCATTAATCATATCCTCCTCCGTCTCCAATTCATGCAATGATGCCACGACATGGGTTCCCAATAAATCATTTGAGCGCACATGAAACTTCAAGTGCATTCAAAAAGAGTTCGGATTGAGTGCTCGAATCCAACTTCTTGGGATGGTTCAGTTTACTTTTAACCAAATACGCAATGCATTGAAGCACATGTGTTTGTACTGTTAGCAGATGAGATCAAATCATCATAGGCGTGGCCCATTGCTAATAAAATATTAATTATTATAATCGAATACTGATCATCAAGTCAATTTATTTCCTGCAACCCTGAAAGGCTTTTCCTCTGTGCATTCGTGCGTAGAAGTTTGTAATGAAAGCCAAAAAATACATGTACAGCACTTGGCGTGTAAACACAAGCATTGCAGATCATGGAGCAAGTCTAGGCAAACATAAAATAAAGTTTTGTAAGCCCATTTACTTAACGAGCCAAACATTTTATTTAGTTCAAGTGTTTGATTCGGTCGTGTTTGACTCAGTTGTAGTATATATGTGTGTATTGAATATCATATTTGATGCATCTACACCCCTCCATAAGTTCTATAATATTGTTCATGCATGAGGAAGAGTGCCTGCCTCATAATAATAAGCTAATTCTTTTTTTTATTATAATTGATTTTGTTGTGCAGCAAGAAACAACCAGGTACGAAGCTGAACCTCGTAGTTCATATTTAGAGGGTGTTAGAGATATTGCCGTTTTGGAAGCAATGCTCGAATCAAGCAGCCAGAATGGAGCAAATATTACCGTGAAGAGTCTATGATGGATTGAAGAAACAGAGAGGATATCATAATAGTCACTCATTTAACGTACGTAAAAATTGCCGCAGTGGTGAGACTTTGTCATCAATCAGGCTCTGCAAAAAATTTGATTGCTGCTTTTACTGATTCTTCTACAATAAAATCAATAAAATTTGCTGCTTAAATCACATAACTACCTACCTTAAGATCCAACTTAATTCTCAATGGTGGAAGGGAGCTGGGAACATGTAAATTCCACTCATTATAGCTAGCTACCACATCCATGTTTATTTTGTCTAGTATTTTTTTTTTTAACAATATTTAATCAAGATATACATGCATATCTTCAGCTATTTTTTTTTTTACTTTCAATTTATATAAATATTTTACCCTATATATATATATATATATATTGGAATAAAATAAACATTAATAATTTCACTTTTAATACCTTTACAACATAAATCTTTCATATAAAATATGAAATAACATCATTTTTACATTTTACAAAAGTAAAATACACTTCATCTTCATGGATAAATAAGGCGATATGAATGTAAATATTAGAATTTTGATGTTAGATATTCAAATACATACGAATTAAGTAATATATAAATAAATCTTCCAGTCAGTATTAATTGTGTAAGAAATAAAACTCTAAAATTTAGGTGTTAAATTTGTTAATACACGGCTGAGTTCAACGCAGGTAAATCTTTAAATAAAACAAATCTTCTATCATGACTAGAAAACNTTTTTACATAAGTAAAATACACTTCATGGATGAATAAGGCGATCTGCATGTAAATATTAGAATTTTGATGTTATATATTTAAATACATACGAATTAAGTAATATATAAATAAATCTTCCAGTAAGTATTAGTTGTGTAAGAAATAAAACTAAAATTTAGGTGTTAAATAGGTTAATACACGGCTGAGTACAACGCAGGTAAATCTTTAAATAAACAAATCTTCTATCATGCTAATATTAATTCTAAAGCAAGTGCCTGCATCGAATTAAAGGTCTGTCTGAAACAACTTATTTGGTGAGTTTTTTTACACTGCATTTATCTATGACAATTTTTTTTGCTGCAGTCTGACTTTTTCATTAAAAAATGTAAAATTTATAATTGACACCAAACCTAACTTATCAGCAAATTATTTTAAATCATCTCATTAGCAAATTATTGAATAAGCTATAATTATCCCCAAACAGATCATAAAAGTGTTTAATCTACCAGCGAAATAAGCCAAAAATGGTATCACTGCAACGGTTTTAAAATCATATCAAAACTTGCTAATTTCAGATACGAGGCACAATGATAAAAGTTTAAAAACAATGATTTACTTCCATTACGAACAAACATGATCAGTGACATTTCAAATACACTATACAAGTTTTTCATTACACAGGGAATCAGCGGCATTACCATAACAGGTTTTCAAGGAACTCGGGTCTGGTGATGCTCACCAATCTGTATATGGCAATGACACTTCAAAGATCACCTAATTTGCTTCATTTCCCTACAACAACTAAATGACTCACTGCCCCACAACCAAGAAAAAATATATAATAAAGAGAAGAAAACTGCAGTTTCTACAAGAAGATTAATAATACAGTTAACAAGACAAAAGAAGAAAGATTTCACGCCGCTTACCACCGAAAAAATGAGAACTCGGATTCAAAGCTAAATAAAGTTACTCGAGTGTGGCAAAATGAATGGAAAGGGAGCTTTCTAAGCAAATGAGGCATTTCAGGGTGGTTGGGTGACACTTCAGTCTCCCTGTAAGCAGTAAAGTTGGCGAATGTTGCCTGAAGCTGCAAAAGCACAGAAATATTAAACCAGGATGTTAGTTTTATTACAATGAAAGAGCTCGAAATATGCCATACAATTATCATGTATTTACCTAACGCCTAAGCATCTATATTTACATTGCATAACATTCAAATCTCTAACATCACATCAAAAATACTACCATCACTATCTTTTTAAAAGTAAAATACACCATGCATAGATTTATGACACGGAAGTGTTTTAAGTGTAAATATCAAACTGTGGGTGTTAGATATGTAAGTACATGAGTAAATATGTAAACACATGAGGATAGCGTGGTACATATGTAAATTTCCCAATTGTTAAATGCAATTATAATATTTGAAAATATTTAAATCCGATAAAGGAATGAATTCTACCAAGAAGCTAAGACCGGAAAGAGTTTAACAAATTGAATGCATAATAAAAGAAATTTAGATTTATCAGTTTGCTCTCATATGTAAACAGCAAAAAATGTACCAAATTGTTCACGTTATCAGCCTTGAGGAATGGTTATGGAAACTTTCATTCATTAAAGTTCCCAAATTGTTCGAGTTCATATAAATTAAAAAAATTTAAAAAAAAAAACACACACACACAACCACTATAGGAAGTTCAGATCAGAAATTAGCAGAGCAAAGCTGATTGCTCAAAGAATAAATAGAAGTGCCTGAGCTGCGGAAAATAATTAATTCCTTACCAAATGTTATATTACTTAGAAGCTAAGTGCCTATTTGGGATCACTTTTATTTTTTTTAATAACATATTTATTTAGTACAAATTTTACGGGCTTCTATATTTTATTAAAAAAAAATTGCTTGCTTTTAAAAACATTCAAAATATCTCAAAGTTGTTTTTAGTGCTTTTAGAAAAAGTAAAACATGGTATAGCATATCAAATATGATTTATTTTAAGTATAAATATTAAATAAAATAAAACAACAAATAAAAAATGATCCCAAACGACTGCTAAATGTTTCAATAAGTACTTGGATTTATATGTAGCAATAGAAGCAATGCCTATATTTAAGTATGAGCTTCACTTTTGAGTGGGGACAATGGAATTTTGGTTTTCCAGAATCACGGTAGAAAATAAAATGTTATTATGCCTAGAAGATCCACTACGAATGCACATTTTGACTTTCAAGTGTAGCGAAATGATATTCACAATGTTTTTATTAATCATAAGAAAACTTGATTAAGCACCTCAAAAATTTAAATGATGGGCATCAAAGAAAAAAGCAGGCAGGAAAAGACACTAAAACCATAAACTTACTCCAAACTTAGTCTCATTTATGACAGTACAAACCTATTTATGGAGAAGCATACCAAAGACCTTGAACTTCTAAAACACTAATTTACAGAACTGGTATAGGGAATCTATTTTTGTAAAGGAAAAGTACACCATCTGCTTAACAAATATGCAAAGAACAGGAATTTCTTTGATGGATGGCTCCCTAAGGCTCAATACAATGTTTGACGCCTAAGTGATTAAAATTTAGGTCCCGTTAAGTCATTTTATTAGAATTATTGTTGTCCATTGGGTAGGAGTAAAGGCTTACTTAACAGTGGAACCAACCACCAGTCTTGATTTGTATAGAGATTATGGAGGAAAAAAAAGTTTGGCTCAAAATTCTCCAATGGGGTGCGCATGGATCATGATAGCTTAAACGCAAATAATTTCAAAATTTCAAACTAAACTTCAAACCAGCGTTCAACTTAAGTTTCATCACCAACTCAAGATTCCTCATCATACCTTCCTACAGGATATCTTCATCTTCACGGGTAGGAGTTTAGTAGCAAATAACATATATTATTGAAGCATCCATAGTATAATCTGAGTAGAAGTTTGATGGGGATTCCTCTCTGAAATTACATGGATATTTTTTTTTAAGTGGAAAATGTATAATCAATAGGTTGTTGTTTGATCCGCTCAAGATAAGACTTGATTACATCTTTTTTGTGATATAAATTTTCATTCACATTAATTTGTGACCACACTTGAGCGCTCATTGCCTCACGACTAGATAGTCAATTTAGATGATCATGACCAAAAAATAAAAAAAAATTTCATGATCATACTCATGAAATTTAACAATCCATAAAAAAAAGAGCAAGACTCCGCTCTTTAAATAATTTCCTAGGACTAATGACTCCACAAGAAGTAGAAGTTCCAAGTCTGCGCCATATCTTCTCTCCAAAAATAAGATAATGAAAGAAATTCCCTTGTGATCTGTTTCATGATCACAAAAATGCATAAATACTTGCATTTAGGGTTTACCATATAAATTACTTTCAACAATGCTTGGCCAAGCCCAATAGTTGACCAAAATCATACCTAAAGGATGAGCATAGTAATCACGTTTCTTTCTTACAAGCAATTTGTCAATACATCCATCGGTTCATTCAAAGATTTTAAATCCATTAAATTCACATTAGACATGATCATTATTACTTAGTTCATGATGGAAGTTCATAGATGGATGACAATGATAATAGTGTCTTTCTTTTTGGGGAATGAAAAGATAGGATTTAAAAATTTTAAGAATGTTCTCCAAAAAGGTTTAATTGTTTCTCTAATTGTAGTGTACTAAATTTTTCATGTAATTAATTGAAATCAGCAAGAGGTGGTTCAATTATAGGGTAAGATAATAAGTTCTCCCATCACTTATTTTGCTTCCAAATTTTTAAAAGATGCAAAAGAACAAAAAAAAATCAATCTTAGTTTTAATTTAAACAGAAAGGTAGACAAGATTTGGATGTTACTGTTAATAAAATTTAAAATTTTCCAATAGTAAAGAATCCTATATGGGGGTTTGTATCAGTAGTAATTTTATCTAAGATTTAACATTTTTAAATTATCATGTTTATCATCTCTTCTTGAAAATTAACATAGGATAAATATATTCAATGACATCACCTTTAACATTTTTCAACAATCACATCAGCTTCAACAATTGCCACTTTATGGATATCATATTGGTACGAGATTCAATTTGTTGGTTATAACTTTGAATATACTTGTTAATAAAAAAGCAAATGGCACCTTTGTCATTACAATTATGAAAATACAATTTATCAAAATATTTCTATCACTCAAATCTTTCGGCAAGAGCCTAGTGTTCTCACACTACAGATAGCAGTTATGATAATTAGGTTTAAGCAGTTCTTGTATTCTAAGACTTCTAGCAATGCTACCTAGTAGGAAACCCATTAAAATTGAAACTCATTTCAGATGAAGCTGGAGAAGAGCTTCTTCTACGAGGACATAAAAATTGACTATTAGACAAATGGAAGCTACGCACTATCTGAGATTTAATTATAGGATCAACTGACACTTATTCAAATAAAGCTAATTTAGCGAGCTCCACATACTCTGACACCAAAACAACATGAATTCCTTATACTAAGATTATTCATTTATAGAGTTTTTAAAGAAAATTCAACTCGATGTAGCTCTAATATCAAAAGCATTTAATAAATATAAAAGCCAACTAACTTGAACAAGCAAGCTCTTTACTTATGAACAACTTAAAAAATAATTTAAAGTTGAAAGCACACTTCAGAAGTAACAAGAAGCACTCTATTTCCCGAAACTTACTAAAAACTTACTAGAAAACCAGCATAAAAAAATCTATTTCTACAAAAGAACAATAAAGCATTTGCTTTGCAAAAAACAAAAAACTAAAATTTCCTAAGAGGCTAATCCAAAAAGGATTTCTTTTAATGGGATACACTTATGAGTTGGCAACCAAGACATAGGAATAAAATAAAATATAGAATTTTTTGTTATAAACCATGGGTCTCATATAAGTTATTTTAGCATAATTATTACTAACCTTGGGCAGGAAATATTGTTTGTTTTACAATAGAATCAACCACATATCTTAATCGTATCAGGATGGTGTAGGAATAATGGTCCGGTTCAAAAATTCTCCATTAACATAGAATTGTCGCACCATTTAAGCAATAGTTGCCTCTGAATACATGATCGTTTAAGATGACTGCAACAAGTAGAAACCATATTCATTGGATTTGATACTTAATAAAGAAATAAACAAGACACTACCCTCTACTTAATTTCCTATGACTAATGCCTTGTAGTTGAAGAAAAAAATTCAATCCAAGGAGTATCCTTTGCATATGTGACTTTGACTATTCTTTTAGGGGGATCATGACCTCCTTGCCTTTTACAGAAATCTACTCTATCACCCTAAATAAATCCTTGAATTAGAAAATCAGATAAAAAATTAAATGTTCAATGAATATATTTAACATCAAAATTGAAGAAAAATAATTCGGCTTGTCAACCAACAGAAATCGACTTGGATGCTACATGTTTACCATCTTTCTATACTATAGATTTGACCGGACAGCAATCATATCTCTCTGTGAGAAAAGAAGATTTCTATACCGTTGTCAATCTTTTAAGACTACTAGACCATGAGTTTCTGTCCAAGATGGTGCATTTTTCTTACAATTATAATGAAAAATGGCAACAGTGATTGCTAATTTTATTTAAATTCAACAACATAATTAAGAAAGCCTAAAAATAGTTATAATCCAGTAAGTCCAAGAATCATTAAAAAATTTTAGAAGCAAAACAAATGCTATGAATAATAGAAATAATTATAGCATTAGTTATATCATAGACTAAAAATAAAATTTTGATTAATAATAATTTCATTTTAGGTGCAGATATAACTGGCCAGGTTTTAATTACTTGACCATTTGAAAACTTCAATGCATTTGAAATGATCATCAAACCTATTACATAACAATAAAAACATAAATGATATACACAAAAATATGATTATGAATAAGCGATTAAATTTCATTCATAATAATAAAAAATTCACTTAGTACATTATTTAACCTACAACATAGCATTTTATCCATAATAATCGAATGGAATGATTAAAAAATTTTACAATCGAATGGAATAATTAAAAAATTTTACAACAATCCTATTGATGAATTTGAATGTGACAATAAACAAAAATAAAATAAATTTAAACAAAATTACAATTGATAATTTTTTTTCTTGTTAAGAATATAATATCTAATCCATATAAGCACTTTTTAAAGAAATTTGCAAAAGTTCTGCACACTCCTTGATGATGTTCATAACAAAAAAAGTAGTACAACTCCATTATGAGTTGAATATATAAACAAATTTTTCTTATTTGGATATGATATTTAATACATTCAAGAATTTTGTTAAGAGGTGACAATAAACAAAAATTAAAATAATTTTTTAAGGAATTACAATTGATTAAATTTTTCTTGTTAAAAATATGATATCTAATCAATATAAGCACTTTTTTAAGAAGTTTGCAACTAATAACTAGTGTAAGTTCTGCACACTCCTTGATGACATTCATAACAAAAAAGGAAGTACAACTCCATTTTAAGTAGAATATATAAAAAAAAAATTTCTTATTTCGGATATGATATTTAATACAATCAAGAATTTTGTTAAGAGGCGTGTAACTAATAACTAATCTAGTTTTTCATGCTTCTTCTTCATGGCATTCATAGTGTAGAAGGTAATACAACTCTATCGGAAGTTGAATTCATGAATACGATTTTAGCCAAGAGAACATTGAGTTAATTTTTATAAAGCTCTACAAAATTCGCATTTTCCTAATCTGGAAGAAATATTTCTTTCATCAAAAATGTATTTGTGAAGAAGAGCAATGAAATGAGTTTATATATTCTAAAAAACAAATAGATTTGTCACCACAAATTTTATTTTGAATATTTGAATAAAAAAGATCTTGTTCCTCATGTTTAAAATTGCATAATAAGAAGTGTATGCTTAGTATGTCTTGATGAAACGTACACTTCAAAAGGGCTGAGGTGTGCCCTTGCACAAAATATAAGAACATGCTATAGATGTTATGGTTTTTGGTTATTTAAAAAAATATATATGAATAAAAAATATATCCAAACTCCCTTATTATCCCAATTAGCACGCACGCTTGGGGCCTGTCTAATCCTCTCAACTCACACCTCATTGCCACTGTTGCGTTGCCCAACCATGCTCCATCACCTCTCCTCTCAGTTCACACCTCCATTATCCCAATTATCTGCATTTTTTTCTCTTAACTTTAAGGTTTTTTGTTTGCTTTGTTTATTTGTTTATTTATTTATTTATTTCTGTTTTTGAACTTTTGTATTTACTAATCTCTCTGTGGATGAAAATTTTTAGTTTAGATTTTTCTAAAATGGTTAGAGTTTCTGAAAAAAGCTTAAAGATCTAATTTGAAAGTAGTGTAGAAATGCAAATTGGAAGTTGTATAGTACATGCACCTATTTGAAGGGCCGTCATTAAGATAGTTTTTAAAACTGATGTAATCAAGAATGAACAATTTTTATATTCTCATAGGAATATTGCACAAGGTGCTAAAGTGCCTAATGAGGAGAAGGAGGTATGTCATGCTTATATTAACAAAGTGTATATGCCAAAGCATTTGATATAATGATGATTTGATGATTGAGTTGATAGCATATATTATCATGATAGAAGCTAGTGGCAAAGATGACCTATAGGTTAATATATAATGAATGAGAAGAGTGATCTGAATGATGTAATCAATAGAATATATCTGCAAACGGAATAAGAGGCTTGCAAGCATGTTTGTGTGAACATTGGAGGACTCTTCAATAAGAAGGCAATTCCATTTAATGTGTGAATTTCTCATCCTATGTCAAAGATTTGTTTTATAATCTACAGGTTCTAATGATCGAGGCCCTAAAACTCTACTAATGGGCTTAGGGCTTGGATTTTTAAGCAACGAACATTAAAAAGGTAATTGAAGAGAGATAAAACAAAACAAGGGTACAAAAAAATTGTATGGTGATATTTTGACTTATATTAAAATTGGACTTTGATCAATATTCTAATAAATAATCCCTACTATACCTTTTTTAAGCCAATTGAAAAGGCATCAAAATAAGTGAGAAACTTGAGAACATTTTTCAGAGTTATTGATGGAGTTATAAGGAAGAATAGATAGCATTTAGCAGTTCAGGTCATTATTGATAAGACAAATGCTTACAATGTGGTGAGAAATAAAATGATGGAGACTAAAGCATATTGGATATACTTCATAACCCACACATTGTATTGACTTGATTCTTGAAAATTTTGGAAAGCTGGCTATTAAAATTTTGACTTGATGAGTAAATAAGCCTAGACTAAAAATGAGAAGATATGCAAAATTCATTTACAATAATAGTTAAATTTTGACTTGATGAGAAAATGTTTTAAAAATGAGCTATTCAAATTCATAAGAATTAGATTTTCTACATTGCACTTGGTTCTACAAAGTATACTATAAGCAACATAACACTTGGAGGCCATCTTTACCTCAAAAAAATGGTTGAATTGAGTTTGAGCGAGTAAAGCTAATAATAATAAATCAAGAACACTATTTTAAGCATTTTCGTAAATGTGACTTATGCTATAAACCCCCC
>JXCR01148840.1:77847-95510 GCA_002079205.1 Phalaenopsis hybrid cultivar
GGCAAGAGCTGATCTTCAACTCATAGCAATAAAAAAAAAGTAAATATTTTTTGTAGTACAACAAACCAAAAATATGATGGAAAAATGTTATCGAAGCAACTTTTAGTATTAATTAGTTAAGTTCCATTCAATTTATGTACAATTTGGATTACTTTTTTTAAAATAATTTAGTAATGGTTACCCCTAAACTAACAAAATTTGAAATTAAAATATTGTCTTACATGTTCATTATTAAAATGTAAATGAATTTGGAGTATGAATAACACAGTTTATACCAAGAGGAGAATTTTTTTTCCCTACATTAAGAACAAACTCCTTGATTTATATTATGTATAACAAGAGGTAAAAAAACATTTGAGAAATATTTTGTAGGAGGATAAAGGTTCATTAGTTTGTAATAATGTGATATTAGATGATGAATGATTTGTGGAGAATGACAATGAAGCTAGCTACACCATGACAATTATAGGAGAAAGACATCAACCTTGACATTGAAGGAGGAAAGAGCAAGATCAACAATCAACTAAAAAATGCATTTGAAAATGTCACAATAAAATTTCTTGCAATTAAAATTATNTTTGTAATTCTTTGAAATGAATTTTATTGATTTCATAAGAAAAAAATTTTAGGATATGTAATGAACCAAAAAAAACTTATTCTTCAATTTTTTTACGATGCATATCAAATTTATCAATTTTGACAATATGCATAATTTTCCAAAGAAAGGTTAGTATAGGAATCATATATTGTGAAAAAATTTTAATTTGCAAGAAAAGAGTGACACAAGATAATAGTGTATTTGGTACTCATACAATCATCCTTATGGGATAAAGATGATAATAGTGTATTTGATTTACCACCAATCGATGTTAGTCCTTAAGCGATTTTTTAAAATCAACAACAATAACAAAGCCTTAATCCCACTACGTGGGGTCGGCCACATGAATCCTTTTTCTCCATTGCGTCCNTTTTTTAAAATATTTAAAAAAAATAATTCTTTTTTTAGTATATTTCATACTCATTCCATCATCAACTAATGATATGAATTTTCAAAATATATTCTTGGTTTATAATTACCTTAATAGCTATAAATTATTTATGCATAATGGCTTTTTGAAGAGAGTTAATAAGATGAACTCCAACAATAGGCTTCTCAAGTTTAGAAGGGGCTGAGTAGAACCATCTTTTTAGATCAAGTTCAAGATGAACAAGTCTATTATGTATCTTAGCTTGTTATCCATTTAAAGCAATTATCACTATTGAGACTATTAATCTCATACTTGGGAGTCATTGATAAAAATGTGAGTTTCTTTTTCAACTAAAATATTTTGAAAAACTTATAAGGAAGTACAAGCTCAAAAATCTCTAGATTTATTTATTTTCTCAGCTAAAATATCTAATTTTGTTCTTATAATTAGAGATCTACATAAGAACTGTAATAAGTTTGTCCTTTAAGTATTTGTTAATGTATTGAGTCCATTTATTTTAACAATTGACACAGAAATACACCGATAAACAATTTTCATATCAATCACTAGAGTCTAAATCTAAATTAGAGGACATTTCTTCTTGTGATTTAGAGTTGGATTATATAGAACTAAGCGAAAAATTCATTAAGATTTCTTCAATCCATCATCCACGCTCATTGAGTCTTTTTCAGAATGCACTTTTAGCAGCATAGTGACCCATTTTGCCACGTTTAAAGCATGTTAGATTAGCTATTTTTTTAATAAAGCATGTGCTTCATTCATTTTTTATCTTTCTTATGTTTCGAGAAATGTTCTCAATGTTCTTTTTTAAAGGAAGAATTATTAGGAGACTCTTCATAATAAACTTGTTCATAAAAAATTCCTAACGACATTCGTTCATTAAGTTCCTCTTCTAACTAGATATGTTAATTTAATATAACTAAAAAGGTCAAGAGCCTCTTGAATGCAAACATTAATAAGTTTGTCATATGGATAATACTCTCAAAAATAGACCCTATAAGAGAACAACAAATTATCTAAATCATGAAAATTTCTTTAAGCACCATTTAGCTAAAAGACCTTCAATAAATTTTTTGCTTCCAATGACCCTTTTTAGCATTTAAAAAAGTTCAGTATATGCTAAAAAAAGAATCGTTTTTTGTACCAACAAAAAATGATTCATTGAGGGACAATGAAGTTGCAACAAAAGAGAATGAGTGTATTCTCCATGGTCTGACATGAAACTAGAAAAATGCTTTAATATATTAATGATTAGGCAGGATTTTCATCGATGTTGTTAGTGGATAGATAAGGGTGAGAACTTCCCTCAAATTTATAAATTTTTTATAGTACTGCACACTCTTGAGCATTTTGATAGTCATGGTATAAACCCTTTAAAATGCTAGCAAATCTAGAAGTGACTATTTGGCTAATTGTGAAAAGTGTCTTCAATTATATATATGTACTGCACACTCTTAGCATTAAAAGCGAACAAGTGAGAAATTGGGGACATGATCTTGACCATCGACATGCAATAGCATTCTAACATCTCTCCATCATCTACAACCCAATTTCTTTGCCCATGACTTGCAACCGTAGAGTGCTTCTTGACCTTGGCCATCAATTATAAGCCCACAGCCTAAAGCAACACATAATTGTTACCCTCAATCTCCACCATCCTGACCTCCTCGATTTACAAAAGTATCTCAATTGACTCAAATTAGACAAGTGAGCACACCATTTTAGGAGATTATGAGAATATTTTAAGGTAATGAAATATTCTTTCTTGTTAATTTTAACTACATCTTAATAATGGTTTATAAAATAATACGAAAATTTAATTAGGATCTATACATTCTCATTATTAACATATACACGAACAAATATGCTCTCCAAAGATCATTTTATAAAGATTACTTAATTTAATAAGAATTCAAATAGATAACAAGTTCATATGTGCATAATATTTTAACAATTAACTGAATACTGTTCTCCTATAAAATTTTACATAATTTGCCCTGCATGATAATCTAGTTTCAACAATGTGTTGCACATAAAATAAAATTTCAATATGCCGATTGGAATGCAATGAAAAAGAATCTAACTGGAAAGTATACTACGTTAAAATCCGAATCAAGTTCAATGCCTGATAAAGTGACAAATGGATGTATAACTTGAATTAANTGAAAATTTAATTAGGATCTATGCATTCTCATTAATAACATATACACGAACAAATATGCTCTCCAAAAATCATTTTATAAAGATTACTTAATTTAATAAAAATTCAAATAGATTACAAGTTCATATGTGCATAATATTTTAACAATTAAATGAATACTGTTCTCCTATAAAATTTTACTGAATTTGCCGTGCATGATAATCTAGTTTCAACAATGTGTTGCACATAAAATAAAATTTCAATATGTCGAATGGAATGCAATGAAAAAGAATCTAACTGGAAAGTATACTAAGTTAAAATCCGAATCAAGTTCAATGCCACATATATATTTATTGTGATAAAGTAACAAATGGATGTATATCTTGTATTAAAAAAGCATCTTCTTCGTCCTTGTGGAGCATTTAAAAGAGCAACATGACTAAATGTAAGACAAGTACTCTCAATAGAAGAGAAGAAAAGAAAATATAAAATGAAGTTCAAGTAGAAAACAAAATAAGAGTCATAAAGACTACTAAAGAATTAGAAATTCAAACATTTGAGTATTGTAAAAAGAAATTATATGAATAAAAAATGAAATAATGATTAGTGTATTCTCTTTAGTTTACTTTAAAAAAGTTGGCCCAATCTATATTTTTATGCAATTTTAAAGTTTCTAAATTATGATAAAACTAATACACTAATTTTAATCTTTTGTCAATTTTAATACATAATAGAAGTTATTTAAATTTGTTAAGAGTTTCATTTTGCAAATTCACTTATGAAGTTTTTCTTAACCTTAAGTACTACAAATTTTTTATTTTATATCAAGTTTAAAGTCAACTATTAAATAATCTACATTGTACAATGGTTACTGAATGTATCATTATATTTAATAAAAATAATTATTTAATGATGTTAAATTTAGTTAAACAAAGGTCTATGACATACACGCATAGATCGTGAGTGCTCTACAAAAGCATCAGTTTATTTTTTTGCTTTGCGAATTGAAGAAAAAATAAACACTTGCATCACAGTGCACTTTGCATTTCGAAATATTGACTAGTCCATAAAATAGAAAAAAAGGGTCTAAAAATAGGTGAAAGGAATTCGAGTTCTAGATTAATAAAAAAACAAGAGAGAGAATAAAAATTTTTAGATTAATAAACCTTGAGAAATAATAAGATGAATGCAAAATAAAGAAGAAACATAATATAAATCATGCCAGTAATTAAAAAGGGAGTACAAGTGATTATGAAAATGGAAAGAATTAAAAATAAAAAAACATAAGTTACAGAATCCGATTCATACTATAAACATAAAACAATTTAAATAATACTTGTTTAAGATAATCTACTTAGCAATGTTTTCAAATTTGAATGCTTGAGGCTTGGAAATTAATCAATATTGCCATAAGAATTTAATGGAATATTATTAATGTAGAATGAAGCATAAGCATTGAAGCATAAGATGTAAGCTTCATCATTTTAATTTTATATCATTTAAAATATTAAAATATATTATCATTACACAAAATAATATAATATTAAAAATATTATTTCTACCTGATAAAATATAAACTTTTACCATTTTATTTATTCTCATTCATGCAACAAATCAGGGCATAATCACATTCAAAAATTTTGTAATACAAATCTATCTTGAAATAATAATATTAAAATAAAAAATTATATACAACTCAAGTTACAAATAAAAAAGACATGATAAAAAGTTAGAATTTAAGCTATCATAATTATGGGTGTGGTTCATTGTTATGGTAGGGAAATGTAAGGAAAGGTTGTGCTTAGATGAATAGGTAAGAAAATAAGATAAATGATCCTAAAAAAAAGTAGCGATAAGATTGATGAGAAAAAATAAAGAGTGAAATGAAGAAGGGGAAAGAATAGATATAATAAAAGGGATGATGAGATGTAAATGTCATTTAAGTCTTTTAAATTGAAGTTCAAAAACGTTTTTAGGATAGATGAGAAGTTTTGGTTCCATTTTACTTTCAAACAACATTTTGTTGCTACTCATCCCTTCAAATAACATAAAAAGTTAAATTGGGTTAACAGAATCCAAAGAAAACTGAATCATAAGCTTTCAATGCTTTAAAGTGCATATTGTAATATATGAATAACATCAAGATGGATATTTTTCAAGCTATAAATGCTTTTATAGTCAGACCTATGTGTGTATGTGTGTGTGTGTAAAACTAATAGTTTATTAAAATAAAAAAATTAATTAGAGATTATGTCATGTTTATTTCGGCTTTCAATTTTCAGAAGAGTTGACGTCAAGACAAATTAATTTACATCAAGATGAGTACTCATGTTCTTATACTATTGTAATATTTTATTTCTTCTCAACCAAATGCTTTAACTGTTACTATTATATTAATGCATACCCATGATTTATGATTCTATTGAGATTTGTTTATATTGTAGGAATGATATGTGTGCAAAACATTATTTAAATTGACATAAATATTAAATGATTTATATATATTTTTTATAAATAATGATTTTCATAGAATATTTTTATGTGCAAGACTGACTATGATGGAGTCACCCCTTTATGATACTAGCTAAGGAACACTAAGCTACTTGTGCCCTTATATGTAAAATGATATTGATATTGAGTACCTTAATTGGTATAAAATTTTAAACAGTGCTCCTAGGACGGTTGCATGAATATATAATGATATTGATAGGCTATTGATATTAATATAATTCTTTGAATAGCATCAAATACTTATATTAATTTGTTAAAAACTTAATTGACATGCATATATATTTCTTTTCTCTTGTATTACTGTAATTTAGAAGTATGAGTATTAAATGTCTCACTATTATATTTAACTTAACTTTTCAGGTTAATTTAACTGATTAAAAGATGAGCGATCAAAATGATAATGTTTATAGAAGACGCGAACAACCGGCAACAAGATTAAAAATATAGCAATTTCTTTGAGGTGTCTCACTTTGCTAGATAAAATGGCACTAGGTAGACATTTTATTGAGCATTTTGTATTATGACATCAGTTATAATAATAATAATAATAATAAGGCTATTGTTGAACAATGTGTGCTAAAATTTAGACTCTTGTAACCTTAGAGGTTTAAGTGGGCCGAGACGGCTTGCGAGTTAGCTTGAATTCGACTCATTAAAAAGCTCACGATCTGAGCTTATCAAGGCATGAGTTTGTGCTATAGCTCAGATTACAGCTTAACATAATATACAAGCCTGAGTTCAAGCTTGACTTATCTCGGCTCATAGGTTTGCAAGTTGGCTCAATTAAATCTCGTTTCTCAATTTAGAACTTTATCAAATCATAATAAGTTCAAGCCAGCTTTTGAGCTTAAGTCTACGGTACTCAGCTTATTAAAGGATTAATGGTCATTTTGCTGTGCATGTAAACAGAAACCCTGTAGGATGCGGTATTACTTGTATGAACTGATTCTTTAACCTGAAATTATTCTTTGGTTTGATGCTTATGGACAATATCTTCTATGAAATGCAGGTTATGATCCAAAATAATGTATACTAAAAGCGGCAAGAAACCAGGTTGTATGAGAAATTCCTTCTACACAGCTTTGTGCCACTCAAATTAAACACCTTCGCTCTTATTTTACCTGACGACAATACCTTTTACAAGACTTTTCCCAACCAAATAACCGAAGAAAAACGAAGGAAATAGAACAATGATGGAATAAAAGTTAAAACAAAATAAAAACAGCAGACACTTTTAGAGGAGGATCAAATTAGTAATGCATATTACAGACCTTTGATAACAAAATTTTGCATATGTGCGCTAAAGTAGAAAACAAGGAAACGTTACCATATAACCAATCTTTGAAATGTGTATGAAGAGCAGATGCTAGCTCCCGTCTCCTGTCCTCATCAATTTGCAAGTCCCTCAAAGCTTTTTGGATGTCAGCAAGTAGTAAAAGCTAGATAATGATTATAAAAAGATGAGCACATCAACCAAAACCTAAATAGGACACTCATTAAATCCAAAAGATAACAAATCATTCATTAAAAAAAATAAATAAATATCTTAAATAGCTGAAATAGATCTTGCAGTTGGAAGAAACACAAACAGAGACAGAGAACTCATTGAACTAAAATAATGACTGCATAACAAACATCAAAATAATGATTACGGAGCAACACTACCTTATTTCTCTGGGATGCCATATAAATTTCAGGTAAAGGAAAAGGATTACATCTGGTTAAATGTGATGGTAAATCTCCAAACCAGTTGGGAATCTGCATTATAAATTTAAAGAGACAAAGAAAAGGAATCAAATCAGATTCATTGCACGTCCTCCCAAAAGGGAAGTTTACAAATTTAGTACAAATGCATCCTCAAAGAAATCAAAGTGAACTTCTATATAAAGTATAAGGATTGCATAAAAAATGTAAAGATCGATGACTAGTTAGTATGAAGAGTTCACAAAAGCTTCCAAATATGAAAACATCCTTTTTTTTTTTTTGTGAAAGCAGCATCATGCCATTTTTTAAACTCACCCAAAAGTTTGTAAATTGTTCAGGATCAAGGTATGCTGCGGATTCAGCTTGAACATCAGATACTCCAGCCGGATGAGATAGCGAGTCATGAGGATCAACCATACCCAGGACTACAGGTTCATCCCACTTATTAATAGCTGCATCAACACCAGCATAAGCTAAGTGTTCTTCAAGCTGTGGGTAATAGGTATTGAATGGTGCCACCTACATGACGCGAAAGGTAAAAATAATAACAATTAGTATTGGACTCTTCTCTAATAACCAATTGTAAAACCAAAAAAAAAAAAAAAAAAATTGATTTAAGTCAAATTCTAAGGGTAAAGTGTCAAAGCGAAACAAATTGCTAATCACCAGTTGCATTTGTTTTAGTTGACTATATATCAAAAGATTTCAGAAGTGAAACAAGTCCACATAGGACCTTTCCTCAACAGCTCTCATTGTATTCACTCTAAAGTTTATAGTGAGATAAACAAAACATTTGACAAGCTGGGGCAAAGAATGAAGTGGAATACACAAACAAAATTTACGCATTCAAAAAGTTTTGAATAGAGAAATCAAGGAAGTGAGGCGAGGCGTAGGCCTCAAGATGGATCAAGGTATAATCCTCAAAATAAACAAAATTAAAAAAGGCTAACTATATTAAAAATAATTTATAAATATGGCATAAACTATTGATGTACTGATATAATTTATTTTCCATAAAACAAATCTCAAAGCTCAATCTTAAATGTTGATATAAAAGATTTTTAAAATAACATAAACTACAAATCTCAATCTTAAATATGGATACAAAAAGAAAGTTTGAAAATAAATTCAAGATAAGAGAGCATCTTCATCATCGCTTTCATCATATTCAAAAAATCATCATATGTAATAATTTTATCATTATTTGATTTTATCTCATTGGCATCTTCAAACTCTGATTCAATCACTACATTTTTCTGTTTCTCTCCATATATCAATTAGCATTAAATCCAACAAAATTTAAACAAAATAACAAATTAATAATACTACCAAGACCTTTTTCAATTGTTGCATCAAATATATTATGTATAGGTAAAATAAAATATAATATAAATTAATAATATAATATAAAATAATATAAATTAAAAATATAATATATAATCATATTTCTTTTACATAATCTAATTGAAGTGCCCTTCAAAAAATCTAATTGAAGTGCCCTTCAAACGCCTCTAGGAATAAAGTCTCGAAGTGCATGCCTTAAAAAAAAATGTTGTGGTCTCATTGGTGACAGTGAGCCTTAAACCTTTAGATTTTTTTTGATTGCCCTAGTTTGAGGCGCGCCTCTAGGCGTGGGCCTCAAACACTTGGTATTCATCTGGTAAAATTGGCAAGAAGCTGCAGAAGTGCTAGAGAGATGTCAATCGAAAAAGGGAAATGCACCATTTTTTCTATTCTAATTTTCAGTTGGTAGTCTTTTTGCAAGTTTTTTATACTAATGCAGCCACTTTTCACCATCCTTACCTCTTTTATCATTTTGTTATGTATGTGGATTGATCCATTGTCAATATTTTTGAGAGAGAAGGGCTGGGAAAAAGTATCACCTAAACCTTGCTAAGAACCATGCAAAAGAAACTGTCAGAAAAGTTCATAAATTTCAGGCATATTGATAAATTTCCGGCGGGGAATTCTTGGTTGGATGGGCTTAGAAAATTCTTGACTTGGTAGTTGGTATTCATGGCTCTGATACTATTGGCGTGCTTCTATTATCTTTAACCTGTTAGATTTACATGTTTTTATTATACAGTATTTCATGTAAAATTGTATATTTTAATCATCTTAGAGTTTATTTTGTTGGTAATATAATAAAGAATTAAATGAAATATGACACTCAATAGGATAGAATAGAGAAAAAAGATTCATGTAGCCGATCCCACTTAGTGCGAAACAGGCTTGTTGTTGATGTTGCAATGTTTTCTTTCAAGAAATAATTATTGTGCTTTATTTTCAAGAATGTTTTTTAATGGATTTATTATATACATGCCTTTCATTAAGAGTATTATATTTAGTGGGAATATCAGTTTTGATAAAACCAATTATAAAGTTCATTTGATGATTTCAAAAAGAGAATTATCAAGTAGTATGCTAGACATATTCTTATCTGGCTCCAAGATGGTGAAGAGTATTTCATATATTTTCATCACAGCAATCGTATTATGTCAAAGGATTCCATATTAAAATGCTAAAGTTGACTACCATATTCAAAATTACGAATATCTCATCAATCTGATTGGATTTCCACTTTGCATATTTATTGATGTTATTAATCACGCAGTACTTTTTCCATGGGGTTTAGATTAAAAAATTCTTTGAAAGCAAACTCCTCCTCAATTTCGCTTAATACACCTATTACTCGTGTCTTGGTTGATGAACATATTTCCAACCAGCATGATAAGTAAATTTGAGTTGTTTCTACAAAAATAATTATTGTCAGCATGTGATTTTTGAAAACCCCCCAAGCTTTCAGATTGCAAAAATGCTAGAGAATGACTTTTTTTAGACATTTCATAAGAAAGGCCACGAGAAAAATAAGAAATTCCCTGAGGTATCCAGATGCAACTTGTCTTCATCCAACTCATTTGTTCTTTTTTTTTAATATTTTACTGCTATTGTGCCAAGACTAAACACTGTCATTGTCGGGTCCCACGCTCCGGATATGAAAAGTGGAGGGTTGTGTTAGGTAGTCGACAACCAACATAAATTTGTCAGAACATCATGACATGAATCATTTTGATCATTGTGTAAATGCTAGGGCATCCCTTAGAAGCAAAAAAACTATATGGTCTAAACACAATAAAAAGTGTGTAAAGCCCGCAACACCGGCACCCGGATGTAGTGTCAAAAAAGCAAGGGTTCTCCTATTACGGACGGATATGGGTAAATAAGTTAGTTAATGAAACTAATATTATGTTAGTATCTTGGAAAATAGGTATTCTCACAGGTAAATTAATGAAATTAATTGATATTATGATTCATAGAAAGATAAATATTTTATTCAATCAAGAAATTAAATGGGATGGAGGCTAAAGAAATTTATAACTATGTTTTAAACTTTGGTATTTAGGTAAGAGTCGCACTAGAAATGGTGTACGTGTAATTATAGATCAGAGTTTGAAAGATAATGTAGTAAAAGTTAATAGAATTTAAGATAAAATTATAGCCCTTAAGATTGTTGTTGATACTAAGATTTTTAATATTATAAGTGTTTATGCTCCTCAAGTAAGTTTAAATATAGGTTTTAAAGAAAATTTTCTGAATGAATTAGAAGAATTAATACAAACGAAACCCCTTAAAGAAATAATTTTTATTGGAGAAGATTCAAAAGAACATGTAGGTAGAGTGGCAGAAGACTTTAAAAATATTCATAATGGCCAGGTTTTGGAATGATTAATGAAAAAGGTAGTCATTATAATTTTTTTTTAGCGTATAATTTTGTTATTGCTAATACTTTATTCAAGAAAAGAGATAAGCATATTATCACTTATAAGAATGGATCTAACAAAACACAAATTGATTATTTTTTAATGAAAAGAAGAGATTGTCGAGAATATAAAAATTGAAAGGTCATTTCACGTGAGAATTCAAGTACTCAACATCGATTATTGGCTCTGAATTTTAAGACGAACAGTTGTAAAATAAAGAATACTAAGAATCATTGTTATAGAATTAGATGTGCGCACCTAAAAGAAAATAAAATTATTTTTATGAGTAGACTTCAAGATTTCAAGATTTGGAATTTGTATGAAAAAACAATTTCTATGTGGGAAAATAACAAACACGATTAAACAAGTAGCAAAAGATATACTTAGAAAATCAAAAGGAAATTTTTCTATGAATATAAAGTTGGAGACGAAATAATAATGTGCACGAAAAAATAAAATATAAAAAATTATGTTATAGAAATTGGTTCAAAAGTAAAAACTTAAAAAACTGAAAAAAATATAAAATCACTCGTAGAGAGTTTAAGAGAGCAATCAATGACGCTAAAAATTCTGCTTTTAGTGTTCATTTTAATCAATTATATACTAAAGAAAAAAAATATATATAAAAACTAGATAAACAAAAAGAAAAGTAAATATGTAACTCGAGTAAAGTGTATTAAAGATGAAAATCAAAAAAATATTTTTTTAAAAGATATTCAACATGTGGGTGAGTTATTTTGATATACTTTTCAATGAAGTTTCTGAAAATATGATTAACCTTAATGATCTTAATATTGTTAATAATAACAAAATGTTTCATTTTTACCGTCATATTAGTAAAAAAGATGTTGAGGATGCTTTAAAGAAAATTAATGGTGGAAAGTCTGTAGAACCTGATGATATTTCAATTGAAGTGTAGAAATATTTAGAAGATTTGGGAGTTTCTTGACTTACTAAACTATTTAATACTATTTCAAAACCTAAAAAAATGTCTGAGTGGAGAAAGCGTATTTTGGTCCTCATTTTTATGAATGAAAGAGATGCACAAGATTGTGCAAATTACAGAGGAATTAAGTTGATGTGTCATACTTTAAATATATGGGGAGAGTAGTTGAAAATAGGTTAAGACATATTACAAAGATTTCACATAATTAGTTTGGATTTATGACGGGCAGGTCTACTATGAAAGCTATAAATTTATTGAGAGCTTTGATGGAAAAATACAGAGAAAATAAGAATGATTTACATATGATTTTTATTGATCTAGAAAAAACTTAAAAGAGATATCTTTTGGAGAGTTTTAAAAAAGACAGGTGTTTATATGACTTAATTCAAGTCATTAAAAATATGTATACTAGAGCTATTATTTGGGTTCAAACAGAAGGAGGATTGACCAAAATTTTTTCTATTTCAAGTGGATTACATCCGGGATTGGCTTTAAGCCCTTATCTTTTTGCTTTAGTTATGGATGCTCTTACTAGACATTTACAAGAGGATGTACCACGGTGTATGCTTTTCGTTGATGATATGCTTCTTGTGGATAAGACTAGAGAAAGAGCTCAGGAAAAACTTGAATTATAAAGGTCAACTTTGAAGTCTAAAGGCCTTCGTTTGAGTAGAACTAAAGCTGAGTACATGAAAAGTAATTTTAGTAGTAGTAGTTCTAGTGACAGAGTTGCAACTATGGGTGATCAAATTATTAAAAAGCATGAAGGCTTCAAATATCTCGGGTCCATTGTTCAAAGTGATGGTGATATAGATGGAAATGTTAATAATAGAATTAAAGTTGGTTGGTTGAAGTGATAGAATGCTTCGAGCTTATTGTGTGATAAAAAAACACCGCTTAAAATGAAAGGAAAATTTTAAAAGATGGTAGTGAGACTTGCAATGCTCTATGGCGCAGAATGGTGGCTTTAAAAGAGAAACATAAAAACAAGTTATGTGTTGCCGAGATGAGAATGCTTAGGTGGATGAGTAGCTCTACACTTAGAAACAAAATGTAAAATAAATATATCCGTGATAGGGTTGGTGTAGCTCAAGTGGCGAACAAAATTAGAGAGAGTTGTCTTAGATCGTTTGATTACATTAAATGTCGATCATCTAATGATTCGATTAGGAGAGTAAATATTTTAGATTTGGCTTATATAAACAAAGGTAGAGGTAAGCCTAGAAAGACTTGGGCATATTGTATCAAAAATGATCTTAATTTATTAGAACTACAAGAAAATATGACACTCAAAAGAATGCAATAGAGAAAAAGGATTCATGTAGCCGACTCACTTAGTGGGATAAAGGCTTGTTATTGTTGTTGTGTGCCATGACCAACATTATTCTATTGCTGCTATAAATTTTCTTTGCATTATTTTTAGCCTCATCTGCTTGAGCTAAAGCATACTTAATGCTTGATGTTTGGCATCCTAGATTTCCAGATATGGCTTTTAATTTCAGGTTATAACATTTTTATTAGTTTGCTTGGTATTTGGTGGCAGTTTTATTTGTTGGCTCATTTAATTATGGTTCCTGGCTCACGTTAATGCATTCTTGTTCGACCCTCAAAACAACATTTTTTAGAGCTAATCTATGAACTTTGATTTTCATGGTTAACAATATAGTGCTTTCAATTTTAATTTTTGCAGCCATTTCATGTTNACTTTATTGTTGGCTCGTTTAATTATTGTTCCTGGCTCACGTTAATGCATTCTTGTTCAACCCTCAAAACAACATTTTTTAGACCTTATCTATGAACTTTGATTTTCATGGTTAACAATATAGTGCTTTCAATTTTAATTTTTGCAGCCATTTCATGTTAATTTATTTTGCCTTTTGACTTCAAAAGTTTTTTCTCTTGGTATATTTTATTTTCTTTTAGATTCTTGGATAATACAAGCCCTTAATGCTTTATAAGAGAATTTTACTTTGTTTCCAAACAGAAAAACAATATATATATATATATATATATATATATATATATATATATATATATATATATNGCAGCACAAAGTTGGTATCAGGAACATAGCCAGCCAGCTCCAGCTTCTCAATCAAAACCTTCAGCATTTCATTAATCTCCTTAAATTGTGAATGGGACTTGTCCCCTACTCTGAACTGAAATGTCTTATCTTTGATTTCAATCCATGTCGAGCCGGGTGTCTTCTTCACTCTCCTGCCAGTCATCAGCTCTCTCATCTTGGCCACCTCTTCCCACCTCCCAGCTTTCGCATATATGTTCGAGAGCAGAACATAGTACCCTGCATTCCTAGGACTGAACTCAAGAAGGCTTTTTGCTGCCTTCTCAGCCAATCCTATATCACCATGGATCCTGCAAGCCCCTAAGATTGCGCCCCAAAAGCCCTCATCTTTATCAACTTTCATCATCTCTGTCAACTCCAGCGCCTCAGTGAGTCGTCCCGCACGGCCGAGAAGGTCCACCATGCAAGTGAAATGCTTCACATCAGGTTCTACGGAATAGTCCTTCTCCATTGATTTGAAAAACTGTCTGCCCTCTTCCACCAAGCCGGCATGACTGCAAGCAGAGAAAATGGAAACAAAAGTGATTCGATTGGGATGAATACCGCTCTGTATCATTGGAGGGAATAGCCGGAGAGCTTCCCTCCCACGGCCATGAATGCCATAAGCTGAAATCATTGAACTCCATGAAATCACATTCTTTACTTTCATTTGATCAAAGATCTCCCTCGCCGCATCGACGCTTCCGCATTTAGCATACATATCGATCATTGCAGTGCCCAGAATAACATCACATGAAAACTTTCTTCTCCGAATATAATCATGAATCGCCTTCGCCCTGTGCATAGCCCCGAGCTTCCCGCAGGCGAAGACAACGGTCACCATGGCGACCTTATCAGGTAATGTACCATTATCCTTCATCTGATCAAACAATGCCATTGATTCCTCAGGATTTCCACACTCAGCATAGCCAGAAATCATGACCGTCCATGTAACCAGATCCCGTTTAGGCATTTTATCGAACACCTTGCGGGCATCTTCCACTTTCCCACATTTCGCATACATGTCTACTAAAGACGCGGAAATGAAAACATCAGACTGTAATCCGAATTTGTTAACGAGGTGATGGATCTCCTCACCGGTCCGCGGAGATAGTGTATCCCTGCAAGCTCGTAAAGCAAAGGGAAGAGTGTAGTTATCCATCGGAAGGCCAGAGCGGACAAAATCCCTGAAAGTTTTCAAGCAATTGTAATTATCTCCCAGTTTTGAGAACCCGCCCATAATTACGCTCCAGGAGACATTATCTCGTTCTGTCATCCGGCTGAAAAGGAAGCAGGCGTCGGCCATCGCCTTGTGCTGCGCGTAGATGTAGATGAGCTTGTTGGCCACACCAAGGTTGCCTATCATGGCTGTTGCGATCGCCAAGGCGTGAACTTTTCGTATTTGGAAGTGGGTTTGACATTGGACTAAGGCAGAAAGGAAGGATCTGGGGTCAAGACAGAGAGGGAAGGAATGAGATTCTGGATTGGGGGTTTGTGGGAACGAAAAGGGGCTCTGCTGGAGCTCTTCGGGTTGCTGCTGCAGAGATTTCGAATTTAGGGCAAACGCGGGCAAGGAAGGAGGGGAGAAGTGAAGCACTCGCATGGGAGGTTTGTACAGAAGGGGAAATTTAAATTTGCTCATTGCCGTTATGAGGGCCTCGCGGCATATTTCCAAGATTTTGCCCTTAACTTTCAAAAAAGCTGCCTTACACTAACAATTAATGATATTAAGGATTCTCTTCTAATCTAAGCGAAATATTCATCCAGTTATACGAAGGCCAACCACCGGACGTCACATCGTCCAACGATAAATTATATGGCGATGTTGAGCCCAGTGGTTGATAGGACGTGCGGTGTCCAAACGGAACATTTTGTCATTTAGAGAATAATATCTATTTTGAAATAAATTTCTACTTCTGAAATATTAAACATGTGGTTGTCACAATTCTATTTTAAAAACTTTACTAAATAAGGATAGAATACTCATTTTTCAAGAAACAACTACCCACAGCTGCAGCTGCCCCAATTAGACCCTTGAGTTAGAAATGTAAATTTTGAGACTGCTGATTTTAGAAGTAAAACAATGAATTGCAACAATAAAGTTTCTTCCCATGCTCTATTTTATTTCTATTACCATGCATATGACCACTAATTGCATATTATTGTAAAGAACAAACAATCTTTAGTCTAATCTAAACACATATCAGCACAAACTTAAGAAATTCATAACACTTGATATCTTTTATTCATCACCTTTCCAACTTAGCTTCACTAAATCATTCAATATTTCACCTCATGTTCAAAAAAAACTTGAACAAAGCTAACAAGAGGGCTACATTAACAATGAGGATTGCTAATATAAACTTCATTTGAAGTGTAATCGACTCAAGTTTTTCAGTAAGCTTCTCCGCATAAGCTAGTAATTGATACTTGGTCGCATCGTCCGTAGCATCCATTTTGTCAGCCTATTTGAGAAAACCGCAACTATCTGGCGAGCAATTTTGAGGACATCTATAAAATTTTCTTCCACGATTCTCTCCTTTTTGACATGTGTATAAAAGGCATTGCTAGCTGCACCTGCAAAAAATTTTGAGATCTCGTATTGCACCTCCGCCCCTTGCTCCACATGAAAGAGTTGAATTCATTTTAGAACAAAGTAATGTTCAAAAGAATAAACCTCCAAAATAAATCGCGCTTGACACCAAGCATCTTTGCAGTGAGTTCCAATGCAACAATAGCAGCAGCGTTTGCAGGAAATGCTCTCGCCAAAGTGGGTCCAAGACCTGCAAAACATCCTCTTAAACCGGACCTCCTGTAAATAGCCATTCCAGATAATCCTCCAGTTATGATCCCAATTCCCACATCTTGTAAGATTTTTGAGGGCTGGCCTTCAGCATAATTAAGTTTAGAATGCATGTAATAGCGACTCGACTCATAAGTGGTAAAGAAGATGGCATTTCCGATTGATTCACGTAGCGAAGTTGTGAGCCCTCCGCGGAACATACCTTTAATCCCTTCATTCTTAAAAGTTTTTAGAGCACAATCTAGAGGACCGTTGTATCTATTGTAGCTGGACAGCGCCGAATCCTTTCCCTGGACTTGCACTCTACACTTCACTAGTTCCACGAGAAAAAGTTTTAAGCTAATTATTGCGCCAACACATGCACGGGAAGGTATAATCACCTGGAGTTGTGGCTTGCTGCTTCGGGATTGTCCCTGTAAAAGCTGCTTTGTTTGGGAGTAAATGCAAAAAAAAGGGAGCTCTCAAGTGCTATCCCAATAAACAAAGATGATGCGCCTCTATACAGTCTTTTAACTCCTTCACTGTAAAGCGTTCCTATACTCTACTTTTGTTTGTGTTGTGAGCTTGCAACTTCACCTTGACAGTATCGAAGGGATGACCAGTGATGACCATCGCGATAACGACACCAAAGCCCGCCGCGTACTCTTTGGCAGCATCGCCAGAGACCATCACCTCACCAGGCGGCACCTCTTATGCCGCGCAACCTATGATCGTGGACGCTTCCACTGCTCCTGAGGTGGCATGGCT
>JXCR01148840.1:95825-140205 GCA_002079205.1 Phalaenopsis hybrid cultivar
ATATATATATATATATTAGAAAAAGCCTAAGGGCTAATATATTAAAGAGAAAAAGATATACAAATGTTGTATAAGAGAGCCTAAAAAAAGGCCCAACTCACACAAATCCCAAATAAATTGAAAATAAATAGAGATAAAAAACCAAAAAACCACCAACGGGGGAAAAAGTGCTAGAAACGTCCCACTTTAATCCACTCACTGTCTCTAGTTCTCGGAAGAGAGCCGACTAACAAATTGGTAAGGTGAGTACCATTATCCGAACTAACCAAAGTATCATCCATCAGATTCCTGAGCTCAAATAGGTCTCCATTCTTCTTCTTCCTCCTATATTTGTGTAGACCTGTCATTCTTGATCCGATGATTGACTCATCTGATCAATGGATTGTTCCAAAGGTCGTCGGACAGGTGTAGGTTGTTGCACAACATGATCCTTATGAGCCTGGGTAACATTAACAGATTCCTCGACTTGATGAGGCGATAGTGAAGAAGTAGAAGCATTATTGTCTGTAATATCAGTGATAAGTTCTAGGGGAGGTGGAGTCTGAAGAATCTCTCTCCCTCACGATAGGAGGTTCCAAAGGCGGGAGAGCTACAACATTGTGTGGAGACTGATATGTTGACATATTGTCTGGGAGGATAGTGACATCTTCAGGGCTATCATTTTGATGATCGATAGTGTGTTAATAACTTGGAGTTGATCAGAAGGAGAAGAAATACACTGCCTCTGGCGGAACACTTTATTTTTTGGTCTAAGGTGGGGGTGTAGATGGTGACATTGAGAACTAAAGTGGTCGTACATACAACTGTTCGAACAATACGAAAAAAAATTCTCACACTACCTTTTGTTAATATCCATGGTGTCGTGTCCAACTAAATTTCCTCAGAAGCGGATGAAGTGATATCTCTTTCAACAAGTAATCTGACTTCGGATAGACAGGAAAGATTAAAAGTAAAAATGTCTGTTTTGAGTGGCTTATCATAAGCTGAAACAATAAAGTACAACTCTTTTTGAGTAAAATAATAAAATTTCAATCCATGGAGGCGAATCCAAACCGGAATGATTGGTGGTTCCGTCTGTGGGACAAAATCCACAGACAATTTCAGAATTTTCATTGTTCTACTATGCATTCAGATTGTCCTTCTAGAAAATAAGCGCGTGTAATCTTCTTCATTATTAAGTTGAATAAGAATGTGTCTTCCATCTAAAAGTCCAATTTTTCACTCCCCAACAAGGTGCATAAGCTCAAATTCCTTACGAATCAGCTCTATTTTGGGATGATCATACAGAAATTTCCTGACCAAATTCAGACAATAGGGGGAAGCAAGTTGAATAACTTCAGCTTCTACAAAAAAAATGACAGACTTCTCATTCTTCCTACCAGATTTCTTGATATCCTCCGCCCACTCAAACAAAGGAGGGAAATAACACGATTTAGGTGTACCTGAGGCGTGGACATCCACAAGAGCAGAAGCATGTGATCTGTCTGAAGTCATCCCCAATATATGGAGGTACGGCGTTAAGAACAGTGAAGAAAGCAGAGAGCAAATTCCAAATCCAGAACAGGGAGCAAGGAGTAAGATGGAGGAAAGCCCCTCTGTGAACTGCAGACGAAATGAGCAGTCGCCGCAACAACAGACGGAGAGGTCAACAAAGACCTACACCGCAGCAACAGACGAATCGCAGTTGCAAACAAAGAAGGACGACGTGCGAGAAAAATCTTGCAGCTGCACCAACCCAATCAATGATAAATTTATTTCACATTTTGTCTCTAAGTGTAAATATATATAGTCAATATCTCAAAAGAAAACAATGTCACTTAAAAAATTAAATCCGCTAAAATCAGACTAACAAGTCAGTAAAAAAGAATGTGTTGAATTTAAAAACACGGATTAAGTATATGTTCAACACATGTTTGGGTTTTCAAATGTTCAATTCAATTTAGATTTTAATTTTTTTTAAATTTTTGGTTCAATTTCATGAATATATTCTATATTAAACTCTAAACCAGATTCTAGAGCAGGTTCATGTGAATATTTAAACTTAACAAAATCAAATGTAGAATCATGTTGCAACAATAAATCTTATTGAATTCATTCTATTAAAAAAAATCATGAATTACAATTTATTTAATAGAATTAAATTCGATCATATATGATATTGATGCTAATATATGCTTGTTGAGCTTTATGTCACATTTATAAGATTTTCTTCATATAATCACTAATCAAGTATTGCCAGCCATAACAAAAGCATAATTGAAATATCTTTCAAACTTTAACGCTTTTAAACTCTAGATCATGCTTCATCTAATGCTTTTGGAGAATTATACCTTAAATCATGTTTAACTTCTCATAAAATACTTTTAATGAAACACATATCGATAATAGAATATATTTTAAACAAATTTTGTTTGGCTAAAAATCTTTCAAAGCTAAGAAAATATTCAACACTATAATAGATGAATAGTAAATATTATTCTTTAATTTTAAGTTTCATTTTAGAACAAGAATCTATAACTTTATTTGCAATAGTTTGTCAAAATATTTGTTTAATCACATAAATCTTATTTTTTAAAATTTTATTCATTACAAATTGTAGCACAATTTTTAAACTTACACCCTGAATAAAAAAAGGATGTCCTTAGGTGTAGGTCATGAACATCTAGCATATAATAAAAAAAATAATGAGACATACGAAAGATTTATAATATTTTACAAGAAATTATATATTAAAAAATTAGCACAAAAGTACAAATAAGATCAAAAAGTAAGCACGTAGAAGCCAAATATATTGCAACAAAACATGGCACTCCAGACAAAACACTCAAAACCCACCTAAGTTAGGGCATGTTTGGGGTGGTTGCAAATAAAGGTGTTTCTATAGCTATAATAGGGAGAAAATATTGAAAATTGTTGTGGGTATAAGAAACATTCTTTTATTCAAAATTATACATTAGCTTTCTTATGACTATCACACTCAACAAATCTGGTTGCAAAAAGAGCTTTCGACTACATAAATTTCTAGAAACCAACAAAAAAAACTAGTATGAAAAGTAAAGCAGTGGGAAAACTAATCCCAAGCAGACCTCAACAATAAGTTTCCCAAATAACACCAACAGCAAACCGGTCAGGAACTTCAACTTAAAGCTGTTCAACAAAAATGTTTTCACCCAGCTTTTTAAATAGAATCATTGACAAACGAAGTTCAAGTCATTTACAACAGTTCAATCAATTATTATAAAACTAGTAAATATCACAAAAAGGTTCAAATAGTATGTCTGTTACGCCGGTCCCTAGGGGCAATTTAGCCTTTTGTGTGTCTAAGGGCGACTTAATCTTTTGTTATTTATTATTGTTTAGTATAAATAAGGCCAATATGGTTAAGGTTAGGGTTATGCATGAAATTGTGTCGTGTGTCTTAGGGTTAGGGTTAGGGTTTGGGAGAAATTTCCTACCTCTCGAATTGTAGGATTTGGGAGAGACCTCTTGAATTGTAGATATTTATCTTTTATGTATTTGAAGTTGTAATATTGATTTGCTTTTGGCGGAAGAAAATAGAAATCATTTCTGTTCTAATTTCTCTAGAAAAACATCTCAGTTCCTATCACTATGCTTTTCAACAAAAAGTAAACGTTGAAGTAACTGCACTGAACAGATTTCACACCTTAAAAAAGCAATCCCATAGCAACTTCTTGTTTTCACCTGCAGTATAAGTTTTAAAGAATTTCATGACCTCAATAAATGAAATGCTAAATCCTGCTAATAAAAGGATAAGCACATTGAATGTCCATTTTTATGGTGCCCTTAACTCTATTATTCACAGTAATCTGCTTTGAAAAACCGTCATTCTATTTAAAAAGTTCCATAAAAACAATCTGAATATTCTAATCCATGCAATCTGCTAACTTAGAGGTGTAAAATATTTCATCAACCATGACCACGTAGAAGAAAGCAATGCTGATCAATTGCGTATCTACTATATATATAACATTCAAATGAAAGAGTAAATGTAATGTTAGAATATAGAACAGTAGGACCCTGAGAAAGTCACCGCATAATGTCTCTTTCATCGAAATTCTAATATACAATTATCCTAAAGAAGATAACAGGTTGACTATGGAAAAGGTTATTAGCCAGACAAACGGTATGTTCGTTCAAAAGTAAAGCTTTGACAATTTCTAAGGATAAATGACAAATGAGCAATAAAAACTGCAATTAATTAGAAATTGAAAGTGAGACCAGCTTAAGTATGCACGTAAATATCAGTATTATTAAAGCGAAAGCACAATGAGATAGGAAGGCTTTATTTTTGGTTCAAAGGGAAAAGCAGATTCTTTATTAACTAATATGCTAATAGGTTATATAAAACTGTTAATATATAAATACCTTCATTAACAATTATAAAACATAAAATATAACTTAAAAGTTAATCTAAAATAAAAAATATAAATATGGTGAAATACCTAATTTTAAGGCAAACATTGAGAGTGAACCTGTAAATTAAACTTTTGACTAATTTCTAATAGTTTGCTGCAATAACTAAAAACTTTAAAATCGCAAAAAAAATCTTAGAACTCCAAATAAAATTAAAAATTTTCAAGCATAAATAAACTAATAAAGTCTCAAGTTCCATAAAACAAACAAAATTAATTCATTAGCCCTTTATTCCATCTGGCTAAACTGTGAACCGGACCAACCGCTTTGCATCAGCGCTTCAAAGTGCGCTTCAACAAAGCAGGGCGGGAGTCATGTGCTTTGCTTGGCTTTGCACATCAAGCGTGCTTAAAAACATTGGTAAATAAATGCACAGAGTGATACATTGGTAAATATAAAAACAAGGAGATATATTAAGAGCCTTCATTAGTTCCAAAAAAATTACTCACTTGTAGTTTGTGATTATCTCCAAGAAAAAGCGGTCTCTGATTAACTCCCAAATAAAATATACATTCCCGGCAGTTTGCAATACAAATGCGTTTAGCAGCAGCAATCAGCTGTACCCTTTCACAGTGCTCCACTCTTACATCCTGCAGAAAAAAAAAATGCAATTGTTAGTTATAAGAATTTATATGATATTCATAAACCTTATCAGCAAAAAAGCCAACATGTCGCCAGCTAACTCTAGGACAGCGTTTTTACATAACAAAAAGTAAACATGATAGAGAAAGCAAACTAAAACTCAGCTTGAGAGTTCAATTATTTTGTAACCAAGTTTGTGACAGTAAATTCAACAGAATATATGATTTAACAAGTGTACAAAGTCTCAAAAGGTTGAAAATGCCATTTTTATGAAGTTTATAAGTCTGTCAAAGTTTTACATCATAGATATAGTATATTATATAGGCAATTTTTTCTAATCCACAATTACCCTAATGGTATGTATAAATGCTGTAGACATCCTGCATTTCATCATGGCGCCCAACTTTAAGAAAAACTTGTAGGAAAAAAGGGACCAATCTACACATCCTTATTTGCTATTTTCAATATGAAGAAATAGCAGGTAGAGAATGCTGAAGTTCATTTGAGCAAATGGTTCTAAAAACGTGTAATCTTATTAGAAGTAACAAAGTTAGAAGAATGGGTAGGTTCATACAAAATAAAAAAATTAGGTTAGGCCTATATTAAAGACAGCATATTTAGCAATGGAGCTAGTAGGAACAAATAACTGGAAGGAATGATGCAAAACTAACACAGGAAGATTGATGGTTGCAGTAAACACAACAACAAAATATTCTGCCCAACAATACCACAGATCAATATTCATGCTAAAAAATCACAAAAGAATTTTACTTACCTTACCAATCGCACCAAGAACAAGAGTTGCATCAGAGCAGCCATTAACAATAGCGTATTTCATGGGCGCTAGTAAATATATCACTGAATCATGGCAATTCAAAATCTGCAGGGCAATTTAATTAAATGGTCAAAAACATGCGTCAATTGTTTCATACATCAATCAGAACAAGAACAAGAACAAAAGCTCAACAATGACGTGTAAGATAACATTTTTTTTACCAATGTACAGAAGCATAGGCGGCATCTTCTTATACCATTCAACAGGTAAAAATCAACTAATAATAAGTATCAATTTTCAATTATTTTCTAATAAATTGGTAGAAAAAGTTTAATTTTCACAGGCAGAAAGCAAACCAATAAGAACACCGGGATGAACTAGATTATTAGTGGGCACCAAAACAATCACAGATTTTAAGCTAGCGTTTGCGAAATAAATGCTTCCTATAAAAGTTAAAACCTAAAGCAACTACATTACTTTTTATTTTTTTAAAAAAAATTTCTCAACGAAAAAAAGAATACAATTTAACAGCCACATCATCTACATAACTATCTGCCGTTTAGGTGGTAACAAATTTATATGGATAAAACTGAGATTTTCTTTTTGTTAAACGAAAGAATACATGCTATAAATCATAGCAGCTTGCGGAAGAACCCAATAGGAAATGCCTTAACTTAATCAGAAAGTACATGCTGAGAACCACAGCAACATGACATAGATGATAGAGCCAAAAGAAACAAAAATTCATTGATCTTCCAAACCTATTAAAATAGGAAGATAGCTTGTAGGTACCCGGCATAGATGTTAGAACCATATATATATGGACTGAATAATTAACGCTGTTCTTAACATGAATAAATTGTTCAGCCAAACTTGAGAATTAGGATTCTAAAACCAAGTCAGAAATATATCCTCCCTTAAGACACTTGGTGGATCTAGTAAGAAGGTTATTTTCAGTTGAAATACCCCATCAATGGACTTTCCAATTCTAGCTAAAAAAAAATCAAGCACATTAGCATAGCTCAAGAAACAATGTGGTAAGCCTTTTGTAATGCTCATTGGAATGAATATCAATGAATCCCAATACCCTTGCGAGCCTCAAATTTATTAAAGGTACATCCTTTGCTTTAGAATCAACAAATAATAGCATTTAAAAAAAATAAGTCTTTTATAGGAAAGATATGGAGAAACACTGCAAGTAGAAGTTGAAGGAAAATTGAACTTTACAAAAGAAAGGGAAGTTGGGACTCAGACAATCATTCATAATAGAATCCTTACAACTGCAATGCAATTCTGAAGCTTTCAACCATATTTCTTAAGGATCGAAGAAAAAACTTTTAAAAAACCCACCCTGTAGGCGCATAGCTAAGAGAATTGACTTGAGTATTGCCAAGGAATGAAAAAAAACTTCGTCCACCAGTAACTTTCGGAACTGTTGGTGAGAACAAAAAGGATTGGGCCTACGCAGGTTGAAGAATAGAAAGAAAATGGTCTCAACTTTCTCAAACACATACAAACATAAATGTCTCTCTCCCTCCCTCCCCCCTCGCTCTCTCTCTGAAAGAGGTTAAGAGAAATCTATGTGCTTCTTTGGAATAACTTTTATTTTTTGTTATTGTTATTGTTATTGCTTTTGTTTTTAAAATAATTTCATTTAGTGTATTTTACATGTTTTTATTTTTTTTAAAACAAATCAAAATGTTTCTAAAAACACTCAATACAACATTTTAGTTGTCTTGAGAGTTTTCGAAAACAAACATTCTTATTTTGGCTTACCAAACAAGTTTTGATTCAAATCAAAATAGCCACAAAAACAACAAGCCTTTATCCCCCAAACTGAAGTCAGCTATTTGTGTCCTATTTAGTGTCATATTTGAGAGTTTTCAAAACAACATTTTAGTTTTTATTCAAAACAACATAAACAATAAATAGATGAAATAAAAACAAAAAATAGAAAAAAAAAATTGAACCCAACCAGCCCCATGTTAATGCTCTTTTCTGTGGAAAATGCTCATTTCTCACATAAATAGGATTTTATGAAATGAAAGTAAAATAAAATGAAGAGCTTGATATAGATCCACTAAAGCAATAAAAACAACTTTTTGGTAAACAAATTTACCCGTTTGTTAAAAAAAATGATGGGTAATGCCAATCACTAACACTGCATCCTTCATGCTTCAATTTTGAAGTAACAAGTAATATACCAGAAAGAACAAATAACGAATATATATACCAAAAAACAGGAAGCCAATCAACGAGTGTCAGTCCAACATTTTTTTAAAATTTTCATTTTATTTTGGACGTGCCATTGTAGCCTTCTTCAAGTGTTCATGCAACATAGGTTTTGCAGCAAAAGAAAAAAAATATTAAACATCTGTAAATTAGAACAGGACATCCAAACAAATTATTCAAATACAAAATACCACCACAAAACCATGGAAGCATAAGCTCAATTAGAACCCGTTAAAAAGATTTCAAAAGGCAAGAAAATAATAACAGCAACAATTGGCAATGCATGTAGTGATCTACTGTATTGTCAGCGATTGAAAATAAGATGCCCCATATTCAATGCAGGTAACAACCATCCAGCAGCAGCAGTAAAACACTCCCACATTATCTTCCACTGCTCAGCATCCTCCACTAATCCCCACCATTGCCACTTAGCTTTAGAACCATCTCCTCGAGTATAGACAACACAATTTAAATACTGGTACTCAGAAATTGATGAAAACTAGATGCTAGATGCTTGTCATCAGAAATTCTCAGCTAATAAATTTCATGAACGTCTGCTTCCAAAATTGAGCTTTATTTCTAAAGACATAGTTCAGTCCATACACACAGAAAAAGAATTAAAAACTAGCAGCCAAAACACTAGTTTGGATTGCTGCAAAGATTACAATAAGCTCTAAACAGCCCAAAAATTTACTTTTCTATGCTTAAAACATTCAAATTTCTTAGATTTGATTTGACAGAAAAGTTACCAAGTATGCAGGCAGTTACAAACAGGCTTTATGAAAAGAATGGTAGAGAAAAATCTTGTTTTCTATGAATGCAAAAAGATCCATTATGCAGGTAACTGATACATCTGTTACAATAAATAAAATAATCAGTTGGTAGCAGAGGCTGAAAAAAATCACTAAGCAACGTGCATCATTTATGATAATGATTTTTTCATATTTGCTTGTAGACAAAAAGAGAGCAAATGTAAAATGATACAATAAACTTTGAGAAACCAAGCATATTTCAAGAATTTATACATTAAAAATGTTCTCAACAGTACCTTAACAGAATGTCCTTTAATATCACATGGTTGCTTGACTAACGAAGCTTTAGAGATGCCTTCCACAAATGTCTGAGTTCTAGAATTCCCAGGATAGCTTTGCATTGAAATCCCAGTTTTTGAGTTGCTAGTTTGGTTTCTAAAATGGCACGGAGTTGCATCAGCCATGGTCACATCAACATCCAAGGCACTGGAAGGGCCATTTTCCTTGGCCATCGCCTTCTCAGCATTATGCTCTAATGAATCATTGATGATTTGTGAAATCCAGTCATGAACTTGAGCAGCTGAGACAGGCGCAGCAGGCATATCTGAATCTGAATTTGAGAAAAATGGGGCTGCTTGCCTTAAAGGAATCACATCACATCCCGTCTCAAATTGGATGAGAAAACCAAGGTGTTCAAATCTTTCCATTGTAATAACCTGAATACAACAACATTAAAGAAAAATGAAAAACAGCATATCGTTTCCACAAGATAATGACAGGCTATCAAGCTACTTAGCTTATATCTGGGGCCATTACTATCAAAAGTTTTGTTACCATGTAAAAAACACCAAACTGAAAGCATAAGCAATTCACAGAATATGATCATGAAGTAATCAAACCATTCAACCCAAAAATTGGCATTGACACACCACTACGCCACACAAACCTTATTAAACAGAAATAGCTAGACTAAATAAAGCTTGAACATTCTGAAAAAGAGAAGTTACAGTCCGACTATTATGATACTCTGATAATAAGAAAAAAAAAACAAATATTAAAAAGAACAAATTTGATCCAAAATAAGCCCTTAGCTACACATGATACTGCTTAGTAGTTTATTGACACTTGTTTGAGAAAATCTAGTTACATTCAATTTCATAGTTTTCCCCTATAACTTTAATGTCAGTTTTATCATTTAAAAACCTTAAAAAAATTTAAAAAATAAAATAAAAAATCAACAGAGATAAAATCAGTTCACAAGTGATATAGTTTGCCTTTGATTACACAAAGCGCGGCATTTTTAAATGTAACACCTAAATATTATATATTTGTAAAAAAAACCCACCCAAATAATTTTATTTATAATAACACCGCCTCAATCTTAAAGAGAACAACAAAACTGCCAAGTTTCATCCTTAACGATTTGCTTGAATTCTAGATGAATTAATTTTATCACATTGTGAATTGAGAAAACTAGCCCACCGCAAGGGAGGCACCATATGGCATGAGGGGTACAGCACCCAGAGCGAGGACAAAGACAAAGAGCCTTTAACCTAACATTCTTCGTGGCTTTGGATAAGACTGATACTTGGCAGGCTATCATTCAAACCCCGGAAATTTTATGTGGCATGACCACGTTGAATTAAAGAGTGTGATTCAACTATGAAATGGGAGAATACATTATACATCAAAAATAAACTGTATCTCGGAGGGTGGGATTCGAAAGATTTGTGCCAACGCATAAGGGAATGTGGAGATGTTTTCATCCTAGAGCACCGAGTTGTTAGGTATAAAGGGTACAAGTCACTTCCAAATATGCACTATAAAGAAAATGCTTGATCGGTACTCAAAGTGAGCGGCTATGTGACAAGGGTCTGATTTTGACGGTTAGGTTAAAGGCATAATGCTAGGGTTAGCGCCAACATAATTCACATCTTTAATACATTGACCATTATTTGATGTGCCAAAAGCATGGAAAAGACAAGGCAAAGTGAGGGCCCCATAATGCCAAAAGCTAAGGAGGCTCACTAGTGGAGGAAGCTATTAGCAAAGACTTGTCACCAACAAAGTCATAGAGCACTGAGTTGATGGGTGGAGCAAAGGAATAGGTTGTTGTTAAGATGATGATGGATGATGTCAGTGAAGTATTGCCAGAGGAGCCACAAACAATGAAGTTGATAGAATCAATGTTTTAAAAGGCAAAATCAGAATTGAACCATTTTTTCTTAGGAGACGGGCCTTAAGCCTCGATTTGAATCGAGACGTAAGCCTCAAAACAAAACAAAAAAATAAAAACTCATAAAATTAAACATAATTCATAAATATGACATTTGACAAACCACAAATCTTAATCATTACACATGCAATTTAAAAATGTCAATAGCTTCACTTAATAGCACATGCATATAGTTTCCCAAATAAAAAGCAAAATTTTGAAATAATATTGAACATTAAACATAGAATTTAAATAAGTCACAAGAATCAAGATCCATAGTCGCATCATCATCATCATTCATCTTTGGAAGAATCATTATATGTAATAACTCTATCATCCTCAAATTGTTTTATCATCATCTTCAATTTTTTTTTTCAATTTTCACATCTCTCATTTTACTAAATACATCGATTAACATTGATTTCCATATAAGTTTAAATAAAATAATAAAATAGACAGCTATACTTAAATTACCTAAGCTTCAACCCCACGTTACAACCCCATTACATCTTTATTTAAAATAATTGTGAAGTCTAAGCTGCTCCAAATTAAACATCCTTTTGGCCTCTTTCAAAGTTATCGTTGATAACTTCATTATCATCATCATCATTAAAAGTTATTCTTTCAACTTTAAACTCAAATCTTTCATCATTCTTAGAGGTTATTCATTCATCATTAGACATAATAGCATCAACATTCAAATGATCTATTTCATCACCACAATTTCTTTGCTTTTGCAACTTCAAGTGTTATCTTCCAATTTTTTATTAAATGTATCATAAAGTAACTTGTTCATTCGACCTAATACTCGATCAATTTCTTGCCTTTGTATGCAATTGGTTGAATATGCTCCAATTACGCTCATATGCGAAAGTTGGACTGTTAAAGCTAAGAACTTTCACAGCAAATGTTGTGTTCATCCATGTTAACTCCGAATTGTGTTCACCAACATTCTAACATAAGATTAAAAAAACAATAATATATATTAATATTGGAGATTTAATATGAATGATAAATTCATAAATTTCAAATTATAGATCAATGAATTTCATCATATGAGTGTGTCTTGTAGCATGTTTGAGCTACTCTAAATCCAAATATTGCATTCTTTAAATAAGAAGGTTAATTGTTGACTTGAAGAAAATCAGTTTCAGGAACAATCCTATCCATACATGCATATAAAACAACCTTAACCTTCTTGTCCACATGAAATTCCTTATTATAATAAAATTTGTAGAAAATATATTTGGAGAGGAATAATTATCCTAATTCTATTATTCACATGTATGGTACATATATATATATAAGAGAATAATATCTCATAATTTACAAACTTATCAAATATATGTAACTTGAATTAGAAAAGGAAATATTTTAAAATAAAAAATAAAATAAAATAGAATATGAAGGGAATAACTTATCAGGAGTTTCCTAAGTTGTCCCAAACAAATCCTGCAAGATCTTCTTAGAATTCCTTCAGGATTTTCTCAGACTTTCACACTCCCCCTCAAGCTGGGTCATAGAAGTTGTAGAGACCAAGCTTGGCATTAAATTTTGAGAATCTGCTAATAGAAGAGCTTTGGTGAAGGTATCAATAGCTTGTTGATGTGTTGAGACGTAGCTTAGTTGTATGACTCCCCCATTAACCTTTTCAAATATGAAGTGTCTATGAAATTCAATATGCTTGGCCTTGTCATCATGCATAGAATTCTTGACAATATTGATAGCTGCTTGACTGCCACAAAACAATTGTAGATGCCTATTGGAGGTACATCCTAGTTTCTTTAACAAACTTTGAATCCAGATTACTTCACAAATTCCCAAGGCAAGTGTTTCAGACTGATTTACACTACTTCTAGAAATGACAATTTGTTTCTTATTTCTTCATGTAAGCATACTTCCCCAAGCATATGAGCAATAACCTGTGGACTTTCTATCAGCGAGTTTCCCAGCCCAACTAGCATTACTATAGACTTCCAACTTTTAATTTTTAGTTCTTTCAAAAATTAATCTATAACCAGAAGTCTTTTTGAGAAATCTCAAAATCTTGTATATTCTCCAAAGACTATTCAGTTGGGCTATTCATGTGTTGACTCACAATATCGATATATTATGCAATACCTAACATAATATATGACAGATAAATGAGTTTTTCTATCAATCTTTGGTATTTTCTCTTCTCTATAATTTCTTATTCCCTGTTAGATTTTTTGTTAGCTTCTATTGGAGTTTCAACAAATTTGCATCTAATCATCCCAATTTCCTAAAATAGATTTGAGATATATTTCCTCTGTGATATAACAAGGTCTTTCCCAGACCTTGTCATACCCATGTCTAGAAAATATCTCATGTTTTCTAGGTCCTTAAATTCAAACTTAGTGACAAGAACTTTTTTATTTTAAGAATCTCCCTTTCATCGTCACCAATAAAAATTATATCATCCACATATAAAATCAGAGCAATAATCTTATCTCTTTGAGTGTGTTTTATGAATAACGTGTGATCAACAAGAGTTTGAGAATATTCATTCGATTTCATGGTTTTAACAAATCTTTCAAATCACGATCTTGGTGATTGCTTAAGCCCATAAAGAGACTTCTTGAATTTGCATATTAGGTTTTTGTTGGAATCAATCATAAGTCTTAGTGGTATTTCCATGTACACTTCTTCCAGATCCCCATTCAAGAAGAAATTTTTTTTATGTAAAGTTGATCCAGTCTTCATTTCTTATTAATTGCTACTGAAAGGAGAACTCTGATAATATTCAATTTGGTAACTCGTGCGAAGGTCTTTTAATAGTCAATTTCATGCGTGAAAACTTTTGCAAAAAGTTTAGTTTTGAATCTTTCAATACTCCCATTAGCTTTGTATTTGATGTTGAACACCCACTCATCCATCTTCCTATCCTAAGGGAATTTACTAAGTATCCATGTGTCATTAAGCTATAGTACTGAAATCTTCTCTTCCACGACTTTCCTCTATTATGGATTTTCAAGAGCTTCATGAATGGATTTAAGAATCTACACACTATCAAGGTGGTTAAATATAAAAGCTCTATAGAATTAGGATAGCTTCCTAAAAGCTAAATACACCCGAATTGAATATCTAACGCATTTTTCTGTCACCAACATCAAAAGAGGAAGGGGATAACTCATGAATACTAGACTCATCTGAAATTTTATGTGAATGTGAACTCGAGTTTTGGTTTGAGCAGTTTTACTATTGCAAGTTGTCTTCCACTTGCTCAAGAATTTTTTCCTCCTTCTGTGCACATGATGTTCTTTGCTTTGCACTTCAGGTTGGGCATCCTCAACCTGAATAAGAGGAATAGAGGAAGTAGGTGGTGAGGTAGTGTAGGGGGTCATCAAATGCATCCTAAAGTAAATATTCATGAGCACTCTTCTCCTGAACATCAGATTTGGAGTAGTATGATTGATTTTCGAAAAATAACATCCATCGAATTATAGTATTTTCTAGAAATAAGAGAGTAGCACTTATAACACTTTTTGTTAGTGACATGCCCAAGAAAAAAAAAACTTGATAAATTTAGAGTCAAGTTTTGTGTGATTTTGAGAGTGGAAGTGAACAAATGATACATACCCAAAGATTTTAAGTGTGATAAAGAAGAAAAAGCTCTAACGTGGGGATGGGTAACCATCAAAATATGAAGAGGTGTTTTGAAGTTAAGTACCCAACTAAAAATTGAAAAGAAATGTTGCAAAAAGTATTGTTTCCCTAAAAAAAATATTTAAAAACTTGATGGACCATCATAATTGAGTGGGATACCTCCAAGAGATGTATGTTTTTTCTCTCAGCTATCACATTACCAATACATGAACTCACATGGATAATTTCATTTTTTTAAAGATGGTAACCAAAGATGGAGTTTAAATATTTCTTTGTATTATTAGTTTTGAGGATCTGAATTTTGCATTGAAATTGAGTATTAATCATATCATGGAATGTTTGGATGATTTGGGGGTTTTCAAAATTTTCTTTCAATAGGAATGTCGAAGTGGTTCTAGTATGATTGTCAATAAATGAGACAAACCATCTAATCTCATTTAATATTTTCACCTTCGAAAGGTCCACATGTATGAATGTGAATAATGGCAAAAAGGTGTGAGGGCTTGTACTTGGTTAGAAGATAACTATTTCTAGTGTGTTTGACACGTTGATAAATCTCTGATTAATAAAAACTATCTTTTTTATCGATAAAGAAATGAGAACAACTTAATATAATTGAAATTATGATGACTCGGGCGACAATTTCATGAAAAGAGCTGAATTTCAACAAACTCAATTTGTAGGTAGGTATGGAGGTAAAATCAGTCGTCTTTAGAGAGATTTTCCTCAAGCATGTATAAATCTTGATGCATTTGAGTACTGTCGATCACCTTCACTGACTCCACTAACTTAAATTTACAAGAGTTTACAAGAAATTTAGTTATACATTTCATATCCAAAGTAAACTTGCGATTTGAAATCAAATTTCAATCTAACTGTAAAACATATAAAATTAAGAAAATAGTAATATCTTGAGAGAGTTCCACATCTCTTTTCTCAGAATTGTTTGAGTGTGTTCATTGGCCTAGATATAGAAGCCTCTTGATAGTTGACTAGAGCATTGGCATCTACTATCATGTGATTATAGGCACCTGAATTTATGATCCATGTTCTAAATATCTTATTAATGGCAATATAGTGAATGATATATTTCCCATGGAGTGTCATGAGGTAGGTGTGATGTTTTGATATACCTCCAAGAAGTTTTCTCAATACTTCAAGCTGCTCCTTGGTGAATGGTTCAGCCAACCCTCAGATGAGGTGGCAACATTAGCCTCCTTCCCTTGATCTTTTCTTCGTTGTCTAGGTATCCAATCTACAGGTCTTCCATGAAGTTTTAACATTTGTCGTTGATATGCCCAATCTTCTTACATTAATAGTCACATGTGAGATGATTTTCTTGAGCTTTTAGCCATTGGAAAAATTATGGGTGTACAGAGCCGAGCTTTCAAACCTTAGTGAAACCCCATTTCTAGTCAGCATCAGATTTTTCCTACTCTCTTCTCTCCTGACTTCAACATAGGCTGCACGAGTGGATGGAAGAGACTTTATTCCCATGATCCTCTCTCTCACTTCATCCACATCATGAATTAGTCCAATTAAGAATTTAATGGTTCTCTTCTACTCGATGATGGATTTAAACATCACAGCATCATATGGATGTTTTCACATGTCTTAAACATATCCAATTGTGAAAAATAATTTGTCAACAAGTTAAAGTATTGGGTGACACTTCACCTCGATGAAGGTCATGAAGCTTAGTTTACTGTCAAACAATTCTGCAGTGTTTTTAATGATGGAATATGTTTCTCTTGCTGCCTCTCAAACTTTTTGGTAGTTTTGTATAGCAAAGAATTCTCTCTCACTTCAATGGTTATTGAATTGACAAGTGAAAACATATTTCTTCCATGTGCAGCGGTCGGGATCACTGATCTCAGGGACTGTGCCCTTTCCCATGAGATGTTCTTTTTTTCCATTTATCACAAATATACATAAACATGGGTTGATATCATTGAAGAAAATTATAGTCATTTAATTTATAATTTGTGATAGTGTTAAAGAGTTCAGAAGTCAACTGGGCAAAACCATTGATCTCTAATTCAGAATTAACCTCCAGAGTCAAGCTTGACATCTTCATTATGTACTCGATCATGAACTCTATGAACGCTCAAAGTTGGAATTCCGGAAAAGGAATTTAGGAAGCTGCTCATTGGGGTGTCTGTGCTTGTATAATTTCAATAGTTGGAGGTAAGCAACAGGTGGAGACAACTGTTACTATTGCTACTCACTGGGATGTCTGTTCTATAGGTTCAACTGTTGGACATAAGCAACATGTGGGCACAACTGTTATTGTTGTTGTTCGTTGGGTTGTTTGTTTTGTAGGATTTTAGCTTAAAGGTAGGCAATAGGTGGGGAACAACCGTTACAGCTTGCTCAGGAAAGATCCTTGTGATGATCCTTTTGAAGCCAACAACCAGTAAGGAGCAACTAGAACTTCTTATTCTGACATCAATGATCGGGATGGCTTGCAGGGAGGGTATGGGAAGAGCTCCAACGCTGGAGGTTGTAGGCAGAAGCTCCAACTGAGGACCTACAGCAAGACCAATGGCTACAAGGAGATTTTGGTGTTGGATGATTGCTGAGGAGACTGCAACGACTAAAAGAAATTTAGCATGTGTCCTATGGCTCTAATACCATGTAAAAAATAAGCTTGGAGAGGAATAATTCTCTTGATTCTATTATTCACATGTAGGGTACATATATATAAAGGAAAATAATCCCTATATATATCAAACCTAAATTAGGAAAGGAAATATTCTAAAAATTAAAAAAATTAAAAAAATAATAATAAAATAAAAAACATAACATAAGAAGACAATAAATTAATCAAGTGTTTCCAAAGTTGTCCCAATCAAATTCTCCAAGATCTTCTCAGATTTCTGACAATCAAATTTTTCATCAAGGATTTCTCACATTACTTTGTAAGATGCTTCTTGACATCCTAAATCTTTTGCTATTTCCCCACGTACTTGGTTCATAGCTTCATAAATAAATTTCATAGCAGGAGTCATCTCATCAGCAACCATTGGTAAGACTTTCACAAAAGGTTCTGTAAGTCTGCAAAGCATTAACACTGCGCCAAAATGAATCACTCTCATTATAATCTTCTTCACTTATTTTTCTTCTGATTTTTTGCCAAACAACTTGTTTCCCATCCTTCAAAAGCAAATGTAGCATCTGAAAGTTGTTGTAGCTCATTGAATTTTTGCAAAGTCAAATAAGTTGTGGCAAATCTTGTAACTACTACTCGGATAAGCTCTTTATCTGTGAATTTTTTCATCAAACTTAATAGCCAAAGATAATTGTAAATAAATTTATTTATTGTTTTGCTTTAAACAAAGCTAATTTATGTTGTGACAAAAATCCCAACTTTTCAAGTATTAAATCAAAACAATGTGTCGCACAAGGAGTCCACTAAAGAAGCATCTTTTCTTTATTAATAACCTTTCCACAGCCTTATAGGAACTTGCAATATCAGTAATAACGACAATTAAACTCTCCCTGACTTCAACAATCTCATCAATCATTTTAAATAATAATTATGCATTTTACAGTTAGATATATCAATAGATTTTAAAAATATTGACCCATTAGAGTTGTTAGTAAAAAAATTTATAATACTTTCTTGTTTAATATCAAATCAACCATCTAAGATTAATGTAACTGATGTCTCAATCCATATCTTTTCACTTCATCAAACATTTTTGCTATTGTTCTAACCTTCTCCAACGACTAAGTTCATAGCTCATAAATGTTCAGAATATTCAATCCTCACTCATAAATTTCAACAAAGTGAAACATATTGATCCATGAAAGACGCCTTATCACATTAAAATAAATTACATTCTCACAAAAGCATAGTATAAATTCTTTTGTAGAAGCTAAAGGAATTGATTGATAGTTGATATTCTCATTTTCATCCACATTCACTACAAATTTATATTTTGGTCATTGAGTTTCTCAATCAAAAGAAAGCAAATGACATCCACTATTAGAACCATTGAATTGAGTACTTAATAAAAATTATTCCCAATCATCTATTCGATATTCCTTTGCACAATTTCTTTTGAGGTGACATTTATTAAAAAATTCAGCACATTCCTTCTCCACTTCATCTGACAATTTCAAACATGCTCCAACATTTAAATACGTGCACAACAAGTGGTCATTAAGTCCCTTTACATTACCTATAATTCGCTTATCACAAAATTTAATTTCAAATAAACATCTATTCTTTTGCACCTTCTCCTGCCACTTCAACTTGAGTCCTACATTTTCAGTCTAGATATTTTCTTCTGGCAACACCACTCCTAATTAACAAAAAGAAGGAAAAATTCTAATAACATTGGAGTTGCAAAAAATAAAATTAACAAGTTTAAATAACTTGCTCCAAACTAAAATTGAAGGACACAAAGTAAGTTCTGAAAAATCATAAAAAGTACACTTCATTGTCACAAAATAATAAATAAAAAAGCTAAATAAATAAAAAAGGGTTATTTACATGCATGCTATACAATCTTTTGTATTTAGTATTACATAACTAATATCTAAAAAAATCATATTTGCATGCACATCTAAAATCTCCAACATTTTATTAGCATAACTAAAAACCAACATAGGGTTGAAATTCTAATCATTAATGATGCATAGAAAATAAATCAAGCAGCAAGTAGTGCAATCTTATGAACAAGCGAAAGAATTAAAGTCATGTGCCATCATGCAAAACTCCTCTTGTATAAAAAAATTAGTGAAAAGTAAAAGAAGGCAGCAAATATATCAACTATTAATTACTAAACCTGGAAGCGTAAGCACAATTCAAATACATCAAAGTAGTCATAACGTAATATCAAAGCTATTATAATATCACAATTATAATGGCAATAAAAGCTTCCGCTAAACCTAAGAAATATTAATATTTTAATAAAAAAAGCAAGCATTGGAAATATTGTCACTAAAAATGCCCTGATTTTAAAAAATAATATGTATGCAAATGTCCCAAAGATAAAATATCAATATCTTTAGCATACAAATTGAAATTTCTAAAACCAACTATTTAATAAAATAAACTATTTAATAATTTGAGCTCAAGCTCATGAACAGTAGTGAGTGAATTTTGAGTGGCAAATTAGATGATACCCATTGGAATCTTTTATTGATAAAAAATAGAGCTACTTAGCTATGATTTACATATATTAAATAGCTAGGACCAATGATAATAAAATCTCACTCTAAAACATGATCAAACTTTTTCCAAAATATATTTATTAATGGCATGACAAATAAAAAATTAAAGATAAAAAATCGAAGAATTAACAATGACATATGAGTAGAACTTTACTATTACTATTAAAAAAACAAATAAATAAATTTATCACCGAGGAGCTCAATAAAGACGAAACAAGATTTCAATATTAATGGTTTTGTCGGTGCGCAAAACAAGGACACTCTCGTTACTCGAGTTGAAGTTTTGAGTAACTGTTGTGCTCGAGACGATGCTCGAAAATGAAAATGTAGAAAAATGAAGATCAGGTTGACACTCGAAGCAGAGGACGCTCGAGTTGACAATCAAATCAAATGTTGTGCTCAGGACGAGGCTCAAAAACAAAACCAAATGCTAGCTATCAATTGTAGTCATTCGTAAGGTAATTTAAAAAAAAATAAAAATTGGGGCATGCATCAAAATCCTCGACATGAAACATCTCCAAATGCATGCCTCAATTAATAAAGATGTAAGCTTCAACCTACCTAAGGACTGAGGCTTAAGCGTCGAAGCTAATCTTTAGCACCTCAAATTGAGGCTCACCTACAGGAAGACACCTTCACCAATTTTTTAAACAATGAATAGAATAAGTAGTGCTAGAAAGGAGTAGGCCAGTGAGGCACCAAGGAGGAGGCGAGTAAAGACCAAGGAGTCATCGGTTGAGAAGCTGACGAGTAACTAGTTAAAGAGGATAGTTGGCCTAAAGATTACTGATCAAGAGTTGATGAACCAACATTATGGTAAAAGTTGTCAGTTTAGAATCCAATGAGAGAGATGGATTCAATCTGATGATGTGGCGATGGAGAAGATGGGATTAAAGGAGTTCTAGCCAAAGAGCTAGCATGTGTTCTTGGTTATAAATCTAAGTATAGTTGCTTCAATCTAGAAGGATTTTAGTTATAAATCTAAGTATAGTTGCTTCAATCTAGAAGGATTTTAGGCCATCACGTCATTTGAAGGTTGGAAAGATCTAATATACCAATATGGTGGGTCCTTAGGTTTTGATTTCTTCTAAGGGTGCTAGTTCAACATATTAGTAGTTTGACATCTGAAAACCTAATTGCTTGCAAAAAAACTAGGCATTATGTATGAAAATACATCATTTGCTAGTTCATTCTAAATTCTTAGTGTAAATTAAGTAAATAAGAAAAACTTTAAAAGCATAAATGATCTCATATAGCAAAATAAAACTTTTTGACATCATTTTCTTAGTGAATTCATTCTTTCTCTATATACATAATCTATCTTATTAATAAGTTGAAATGATAAAACTCATACCATTAATAAATTTATAGATACAAAGCTAAGAACTTACAGCAACCAAGGGAAGCTTAAGTTTTTCTTTGCACGTTAATAAAAAAATTACTAGTGCAGGATTATATAATAAGAGTTAATGTATTTCGATCTCAGCAAAATAAAGATCAAGTGAATATTTGTAGTGAATGGATCAAGGAATGTTAGACCAAAATGAGATCTTCCTTCACTTACTTGAAGATACAGCATGTTGAGCATAATGACTTTATCACGATTGGCCTTTAATAAATCCATTATACTCAATTCATAAATCCTCATACATCGTATCATACAACAGACACAATCAAAGCCAAAGATCTAAATTAACGATTCAAATTAACTGTCACTTAATTGCTTAGAAAGAAACATATTTCAGAATTGAAACTTGGTAGTTCGAATTCAAAAGGCATTTCAAACACAAGCAATAAAAATTTTAATTATATAGTGTATCTGAGTATAAAAGAAATAATGGTTGCTGGAGTGCATACATACCAGTGATTCATCATCCAGTCCTTCTGCAGAATCAGCTAGAAGAGCAATCAGATTGGCCATATGCTTTTGTAAATATGACAGTTGATGAGCTTCCTCATCAGCTTGAGAAGGCATAGATCGGCGACTATTGCTGCGTACAAGCTTCAATGCACAAAATCCATATTAAAATATACAAAGCAATAATGGTCTATAACTGACAAAACCATCATATAGACAGATATATATATATATATATATATAAAATAAGGACTAATAGCTTAAAAGGAAGCCAACTTGGAGCATGACAAAAATAGCAATTTTACACAAGCACAATTAACCTAGCATGACAAAAATAGCATCCCAAATTCCAATATGTTTTCATACAAGAGGTTCCTTTTAAGTAGAAGGCCTAGCCAGCATAGGTCCTCTCTTTTATGAGAAAAGCTTGCTCCCATTGGAAATAGGATTCCATATGCACAATAGTTTAAAGCAGAATCATGACGACCAATGGTAGACACAAACTAAAACAAGCACAAGTGAAATCTATATGGGATTGATCATAAGAAAATCGTAATAAGAGGTGCTCATTCTTGAAATCAAACTCCATACCATATATATATATATATATATATAAATATATATAACGACTAATTGCTTAAAAGGAAGCCAACTTGGAGCACTTTAAACCACCAAATTTTGCAATAGCTTTTTTGCTTATATACAAGCCTAGAAATGACAATTAACCTAGCATGACAAAAATAGCATCCCAAATTCCAATATGTTTTCATACAAGAGGTTCCTTTTAAGTAGAAGGCCTAGCCAGCATAGGTCCTCTCTTTTATGAGAAAATCTTGCTCCCATTGGAAATAGGATTCCATATGCACAATAGTTTAAAGCTGGATCATGACGACCAATGGTAGAGACAAACTAAAACAAGCACAAGTGAAATCTATATGGGATTGGTTGTAAAAAAATTGTAATAAGAGGGGCTCATTCTTGAAATCAAACTCCATACCATAAAGAAAAATACTTCAGGATGTATTCTCCTATGATGGTTACAGTTACCCTCAATCACACTTAAGGAATCCTCTTCATAAAGATGCCCTCTCAAATTCCAACATAAATACTTTGAGGTTGTATGGCGAAATATTGAAATAGGATTTAAATTAAATCTCGCCAGACGAAAAAATGATAACATTTAAACCAAGGATTTAATAAATTCAGACTCCAGTTCATTCACAATTTCTTCTCAGTTTTGTGTTAAATTCCGGATTTACTAAATCCTATTGTTGGTAGGATTTAGCAAATCCAAATTTATAGGATTTAGTAAATCCAAATTTACCATATTTACTAAAGTTGTTAAAATCGTCATCATACTACTACTTTGGGTTGATGATGGTGCAATCAATTGAAAATTATAAGAGTGAGAAATTTATTTGTTTACACCCACCCCCAAAACCACATACCACCTGCACACTAACAAAATGTCAAAAAGCAGAAGCAATAATTAATTATTCACATTCATAGAAGTCATCAATTCAACTTTTGCATTAATATACCAAGGATAGCAATTTTACATATGATCAAAGCCCATTAAAAACCAAGGTCATATATCAATTGTATGCATATAATTAAATTCACTATAGTAAGAACTGGATGTGTATCATGGTTGAATGGTTTGTCTGGTTGTTATTATGATGACAACCCACGTCTGAATATTCATCAATGGAAATTTTGAGTCATTAGTCATAAAATACACCCAATAAACCATAAAGTCCTCTATTAGCCAAAATTGATATATTTCATGCCAAGTTTATGAGATCCTCCAAAAAAAAAAACTCATGATTGTCAACAAAATAGCTTTTGACCAGATTTTTATCACGTTATATTTGCTACCTTCATTGCCTAATTGATTATTATCAATGAGAACTCCAGAATAAGAGAGCCAAAAGTTCTTAATCAAGTTTATTATTATTCCCCCACCATGTGCTTTAAGTCAATAAGGGCATGGGCATATTCCTTTCCCAAATCCAGTGCTATTGCTAAAACAAACCATAGTGGAGCCTATAAAAAAGCTTTAATCACAATTTCTCTTTCATGATCAAGAAAAGCTAATTAACCATAAGAGCTTGGACCTATAGTAACTCAATCGGCTCATGAAAACTCTTATTAGTGCAAAATATATTGGCAATGTATTATCAGATATCATTTTCTTTCTAAAAAATCAAACCAGAATCACCTTAACACTTGAACATAGTCAAGTTGATATTTTAAAAGCCCATAGACGTCTTTCATAGTTTAAGTTCATTACATTGCATTAACACCTCCAGTTATGGTAAGAAGCAACCCTTTGAAATACTTCACTTACACTAATGAACAATTTTAATTAAAATACACCCCTAATTTTCTCCTTGTCGGGTTTTCGGCATAAAACTTGTACAATTATTGATTTCAACTAATATATGCACATAGTATACTTTCACAAAATTCTAAAAGCATCAAAATCATTTTTACTATCACAATATCCCAACACTCAACATAATTATGACCTATGTAGCTAGTACATTTATGAGTGAAAGAAGTTTAAGCTATTGAGGCTCAAGAAAAAACTAGACTAATGGAATAAGGTGATGAATGAGATTATTTTTTTTATTCCAAATTATCTCATCAATAAGTTCAACCATTAAAAACTAAAACCAGTCTTTCCATTGTGAGATTGATCCCAATATTTTAGAAACAAATGATTTGAAATATAGGCAATTCCTGCACTTAAAAATTGGTGGAAAATCTTAAACACTTAACGGGATTCATAATTGGTGCACTAAAGATTATTTATGTAAATGCAATGAGACAATTAGTCAGGGAATGAGAAATCCTAATGCATAAATAGAAAAAGGATTAAACTTATTACCTTTTAAAGGTTTTTGGTTGTAAGTAGGATTTAGTGTTAGTAGCATTTAGTAAGTCCGAAAATCATACATCTATTAAATCCAACTTACCCCCGGATTTAGTAAATCCCTATTTAAGCTGAATCGAAGGCAAAATTTGGGACCTAAATCCGAAAATTCATAAATCCATGGAGCTGATGGATTTTAGTGTTTAGCTAGTTTTAGTATATCCGGTGATAAATCTTATTAAAAGGAGCTACCAACACCCCTAAGTTTAATCTAGATCTAGAGGTTACTCGAGATTACTTAGAAATTCCTATTCAGTTTTTTATGCTATCACTAGATGTATTATCAAACTCATACTATGAAAACAAGAAGTTCGCAGCCAACAAAATTAAAAAGTATATATATTAAAAGCGAATATAGCATCTTCCACCATTCATTCATCTAAAAACGAAAACAATAAGCATTAAAGCACAAGAAAGTTAAGAAGTCAAAACCTGTAGCGGCGATAGAGCAGACAGGTACCCATCGAATGCCGAGTTAGATGGCCAAACATCAGCAACGGCCGCGGAGTCCTTGTGCGCCCTAGGGACTAGCTTCTTGTAAGATTGCATATACAAAAAGAGGATTAGATAATGGACGTCGTTGGCCGCAGAGTTGGCATCTGATGGTAGAACGGCCGCGAGCGTATCAAGGACCAGAAGAGCATGGTCAACAGGAATCTGGAGAGCATCCGCAAGCGCCGCCGCGTCGACCCGGTCAGGCGGAAGCTGAAGAAGGCGCTGCTGGATTGGACCTAGGGTTAGGGTTCCGTCGGCGAATATCAACTTGGGGATGGGAAGAAGCCCATGCTCGAACGGCTCTCGCCGCGGCCGCAGGATGAGTGGCGCAACGCCTCCGCCACCCTCACGGCATCCGCCAACCGATGAGGAGAAAGAGGTCGAGGCTTCGACGGCTTCCTCGATCATATCGCCGGTTTCTGCCCCTCGAACTCTTCAGAAATCTGTCGCCGGTAGGAGAAGTGCGAAATTGATGGGTCAGTGTTCTTGACCGAGAGCACCGAGCATCATAAACGGAGTGTTTCCAGTACGGTAGATTATTTATGTCGCTAGAAAGTAGGTCGTTGAGTGATCAGATAACTGGCCGCCATTGAAATAAAGTTTGAAGAAGAAAAAGTTTGATTTTAAAAATATGGATAATGCTAGGGTATGCGAATGGGCACGTAAGCAGTTAAGCCTTAATTGTTTTCCGTCGGTAGTGGTGGTCGCGACTTCTAGTAACATGACAACTGTAGGGTTTTTCAGGGTGGTTCATTGTAAATGTCCGGGTAGACTTTTGTTTTACGGTTTAATTTTGATTCATTTTTTAATCTTATAATTTAAAATTATTATAATTATATTTAAATTTTAAATATATAATTAAAATAATTTAAAAAACACGCAAATCAAAGGATTGTTCTTCGTTTGGGGCTAATTGCCTCTTATTTGACATGATTTTTGTTTGGGATTAATTGTCATTATATTTGATATGATTTTTTAATAATTTTACTTTTGATGAAGATTTTTTATTTCATTTCCTTCCCATTTAGACTTCGAGTGTTGTCATGGTGGATATATTGACAATAGGGTCCAAGGCGACAAGATCTAAAGGTTTTGACAAGGCAGTCTACATTCAAGCTTTTGGTGAGAGGAAGGTGAAATCTTGGCTAGAAGGTGAGAAAAGGAGGCTGGAAGGAGAGGAGAAAAAAGCAGGTTGTGAAGAAAAAAAAGGCGCCTGATCAGGAGGATTAGGTAGGATCATATGAAGGTTTGCTTTACCGGAGGTTGGAGGATGAACGTTTAATCGTCATGTTAAGTTGTCAGTTCCTCCTGCTATGACATCTGTTATGCTTCCCTTTGAAACTTTGGCGTTGTTTGTTGATCAGATCGAGTAGGGAACGACCAGTTTTATGGTGTCACCTGCGACATCTCCACCACGACGGTGGTTCAAGAAAAAGCTGGTGAGGATGAGTCGTCATTTATCACATCCAAAAGAGATTGAACCTTGAGCATGGGAAATTTTGATCTACCTTTTCTTATTTTAAAATTTTTCAAAAATTTTTCTTTATAATATCTTTTGGTGCAGTCATCCCTATCATTGAGAACTTAATTATTGACTCTATTTTGACAGACCTTGACATTGATTTGATTGAAGAGCCAGTTGTTATGGGTTAATACTGTCAGAAGGCAATCAACTCCTAGGCAAGGAAGAATGGATTACCCCACCCCCCCNTGCACAAAATTCATATTAAAATATGCAAAGCAATAATGGTCTATAACTGACACATCATCATATACAGATAGATAGACAGATAGATATATACATATATGGACGTACGTACATGCATATATATATATATATAGGTACATATATATGTATGTACATATATAGGTACGTGTGTACCTATATATGTACGTGTGTGTGTGTATATATATATATATATATATATATATATATATATATATATANAAAGAGGCAGCGATCATAGAGTCTCTAATAGACACTCCACACTCTTGATTTCAAAAAATAAGAGCAAATTCTACCGAAAGATATACAAAAACATGAATAAGCACGAGATAGACTCAGTTGGCAATATGGTGCGTGTACGAGCAGGGTGAGCTACCCATAGCTAAAGATTTTTTGCACAATAAATTGTAATTATGATACTCGTATAAAAGAAATAATAATAATAATAGTGATGATGATAACTCAGTAAAAAGCGACAATAATTTTTTTTATGACAGCATATTAATAAATAAGAAAATAATAGAAATCAAAACATTGATTATGCCATTAGAATACAACAAGCTGCTGCAACCTCATAATCTATCTTTGCAAGGAGTACACAACAATTTTAATTTTATGAAACTTTATAGCTAACTATAAAGCTATTATTCTACAAATACTTGCAAATAAAAAATTAGTTAGCTAACAAAATTATATCATATTCACCATAAACTATGGTTAATTAACAAAAACCGCATTTATATTCTTATTACAGACTTAGAAATTATTATAGAATAGGTGTGACTAATTAACTAACAGATTAATTAGAAGTTGAGACACAATAAGTTTGTTATAATTTAATTAGAAATTACTTAGATGAATCAAATAAGCCCTCCTCCCATCTATTTTTTGCTTCTATAATCAAACCTCCAGGCAAAATTACATGACAGCCTCAATTTAAGAAGTTAGTCACATTTAAAGTATCCACTGGTCGATTGTGTGATCATGTGATTCAAGATTGAGCAGCGATTAAGAAATTAAAATAATTAATTGCCTAATCACTCTAAAAGAACAAATCCTTAGGTTTGGCTACATGAAGACACATATTTGTGTGGAAAGCCACATCTCTGACATAACAAGAAAAGTAAAATGACAGTGAAGCAAATGTTAGGACCACATACGGTAAAAGAATCTAATTTAAAAGAGCAAGGAATAGTTTACCTACGAAAGTACGAGGAACAACACCAGGAAATTCACGGTGGTCATACTGTAACAAACAAGTAACTTATTAAGTGCCTTATAAATCCAACCAATATCAAGCAAAGCTGATTTTTTTTTTTTTTTTGTCATTTATACACATAACACCCAATTCCTATGTATTTATATATTCAACACCTAAACTTTTACATTTATACAACCAAAATCTTACATGTCACATCACAAATACAACTATTTTAACTTTTAAGAAGTGAAATACACCTTTTCAAGCATAGGTAAAGTGTCATATATGTAAAATTGAAGTTAGGTGTTAGATATGTAAAACATAGGAATTAAGTGGTCCGTATGTAAACCTTCCTTTAAAAAAAAAACATAAGCTGCACAAGGAAAAGGCAGCACTGACCCTGTCAATATGTTGCCGGTGATATAGTATATCATGCATTGCCTAATGACAAACAGAAACATGGTGTTAGCTAATACTCAGTAGATGATAATTTGTAGATAGAGAAACCAAATCAGTTTTTTGCAACAATCTCAGGGATTGAGCGGCTGAAATTTTCTCACCAAATCCATCGATTCATATATAGCTGAATTTTAATAACTTTTGTACGATTATATCAACCAAATCAGTAATTAAAGGGCACTCATACTTTTTATACCCAATTTGTTCTAAGTTTCTAAAATAACCTCTTTTTCTACAAAATTAAGAATTCTAAACCATCATCAATCAAATGAATTAAATGATCAAATGAGCTGAAAATATAGTGCATGCCTGGACATTGAAGCTCTCTTCGACTTTGGTGTAGGGAACCATGATTGCGTAGAAGGCAGCAAACGATCCCAGAACAAGATCCCACCCTGCAATTAATTATCATTTTTTATGAGCTTTGATCCGAAAGGAGTTAAAGATCCAATCAAACAAATCAGTTTAAAGGTAGTGGCATTAGAAGCAAGACACTCACCAAAGTTGACAAGAAACTTAGAAAAGCAACTCTTAACATTATTGAGCTTCCCTTTTGCCATTGCCCGGAACTTTAATAGTTTAAAACACTCGGCTCTTTTTGTTCTGAAAAAACTGACCGTGAGAAAATGGAAATGGAAAAAAAAAATGAATTGAAACATGTTTTTTTTCCTTTTGATTGGTTAGAAAAATCAAAATGAAAAGGAATGCCATTTTCTCACTTGGCTTTAAGGAACAACAAACAATTTAAGGAATGAAATTTTTTTAATGAATGCATATTTGAATTAACATATTGCGTCATTTATCTAATTAGCATGCAACTGATAACTGTAAAGCACCCATTGGAATTTCTAATTTTAAATTGTGCATAATTGATTAATAGTCATAAAAAAGATTTACTTGGAAAGAATTAAAAACTACGGTGCTCATTATAAGCCCTAAACTCCACTGTTAAGTTCAAAAACATACCATTCGAACTTATATTTTAATACTTACAGAAATGTCAAGCTCAAATATTAATGGTTTTTTTTTTTTCCATCTCTTAACATTTTGCTCAGTAATAGAGATAGATAAGGTCGATATTTATGACGCATGATTGCCATGTATATTGGCAAAATACTAGTGCAGAACAGCAGAGTAGCAAAGGTTCATAATACTCATAAATTATGTTTTTGAACAATAAAATGCAGAAAAATATTATGATAAGCTTATTTAGTTATCATAATAAGCTTGTTTTGTTTAACATAATAAAAGAAGCACTATCACTCCATTATCATAAGCTTATTATAAGAGAAAAGTGCCAAAATGATCTATTGCCTTTTTACAATGGGCCACTTTAATCCTAGAGTCTATAAGGGGTTGTCTGGCAACGGATTGAGCCCAGGATTTAAGCAATATTTAAGTGAAATCTTGCGAAATGGTCATTTTGGACAAAATAAATCATGGGATGCGGTAAATCTGGATTTCACGAATTGCGTCCATAAATCTTCGATTTAGTGAATCCAAGAAGTCGGTGGATATAACTTCACACGCTACAGATTTAAGGCGAGGATAAACAATAATTGTTCTGATAAGGCTATCTCTTTTTCCCCAATGGTGTCGTTGTCAATAGCTTCATCTACCATGTGCTTCGCCTTTATAATCCGACCAATGATCCCGCTTCTTTGTCAGCATGCTTCCCACCAAGCGCTACATGAGAGGCATTCTTCCTCAGGCCATGAATCAGGTACCTTCTTCGCGTTAATTTTTTTTTCTTGTTCCTATCGAACATGCTCTTCTAAATATGGCGAATGCCCAATTCGATCATTTCTCCGACCCCAAGTCAATCTCGCCACGCTCCACCGTTGTTGGAACTCTATGATGGAGGAGACCGAATGTTTGTCCTTAAGCTAGCCACTTTCTCGTAGTTTCTCCCTGTATCTCTAATCATCAAAGGGGGATTTCTTTTCACACCCCATAGATTCTTCAGCTCAACTGAACCCTAGCTGCCTCTCATCTTCTTCCAATGTCGATGTTCTCTCTCATTTTTCTATTCTTCATATCTTGTTTCTCCTTCATTTTCCCGCATCCTGGGCTCTCTCACAAATTGATGCAAACGATTGTTTCACTGTCAGGTGATGCAAGGCAAGGCATATTTTGTAATGAATCCCTTTTAAGAAGTCTACACGCCACTTGGGAAAGTTTTTACTGGCCTTTTACAACATTTATTCATAATATAATGCTGATAGTCTTGTATTTTAGTGTTATGTAAGAAATCTTCTTGGAATTTTTTATAATGCCTGTTTGAAACATAAGTCATCAACCCATGTGTGGGTTTTGCCCGATTAAAGTGGTTTCTTGAATATGATACAGGCTTAATTGTAATAGCTGAGTAGAAGGCATGTGTAGAAAATATGAGAACTTTTATATTTTGGGGAATTCATTCTAAAAATTTTGACATTATTGTTTAACAGACTTGAAATGATATAACAATCTCATTAATCCATTTGATCACAAGAATAGGATTTGCGAAATTTGTGTTTTAATTTTCACACAAATTTTTATGGTGACTTTAGGGACCATTTTTTCTCCATCTTTAGTAGTTAGCTTTTGTTTCTATACATCAATAGTATATTGAAGTCTCTATAATATTCTAGGATTAAATTTCTTCAATTGGATAGCTTGTTGATTTCTATTTCTTGCATCCTTGATCCAAAAATTACACTACATTATATCAATTATCATTACCACTAGATTTATGATGTTTTAAATGCTCTGGATAAGATTGAAAGTATCAAACAAATACTCAATGACTTGTACTTCTTCGTATTCTGTTGCCTAAAGTTAGGGAAAATAAGAAGAGCTTTTGCAGCTACTAAAGTAGACTTTCTTTTCGGTTCATAAGTTCATAGACACAATTGTTGCTCTTGTAGTGCCACAAAACGTTTGATTTAAACAACTATTTAGTATAGCTTTTTGTGAAGTGGCTAGATTCAGATTTTTATATATTAGAGTGATTAAAACAAGTGTTCTAAAAGAAATAATCTGTTTTGGTCATTCATACTACTTGGTTAAAACAAGTATAGAATTCCTTTTACTTGTTTTTCATTTTTTCCGTCGAGTTAAGATCTTATGATGATGCAATTTGGATAAGTGCGGGGAGAATGTTGTGGTGTGATTATGTTTGCAGGGTTATCAAAATAATGTAAGATGAGATGACAATGAAAAGGCGCGCGAACTCAAAAGATTTTTAATTAAATAGCCCGTCAAAGTTTGTTTGACACCTCAACCTGAAAAAATTTTTCTTTTCATAATTTTGACTCTCATTGTTTTGGACAATCAAAATATGTTACTGTTTCAGACTGTTTGCAGGATTCAGTGCATGTTAGTTGTTATTTAACAAGAACCATCAGGTTTATTAGCTTTGAAGAAACTTAGAGAATGAGTGCCTTATAAATCATACCCATAAGTAGCTCAATTTTTTTTGTGATTGTTGGTCTTATATTTTGCATTTGTTAGACATTTGATCTTATTTTATTGTAAACAACAACATTAGTGATGATAAAATGAATTGTTGCTGGGAAATTTGTGTCAACTGTATGAATTAGAAAATTTACATTGCATTTAATTCACTGAATTCATTTTTAGCTAATATCAGTGGTAGATCTATAATGAATTTGTTACCTTATGGCTTATGCTCGAGTGGCTATTAAAAAAATCATTACTAACTTCAAGGAACCAAAAAAAAAATTACAAAACAAAAGACAGAACTTTAATCATCTAGAAGGATCTATGTTACCAAACTATTGAAATTCAAGACTCTGCCTCACACATTAATATTTTACTAATTTCACACCTATAGATTTATAAGACCAAAAAATACCTCAAAAAATGCAGTTGTAAATGAATTAAGTAGCAAAAGTCGCCTTTATGACTGAGACAACGTCAAGAATATATCTTTCTTACTTGTTTCTTATTAATTCAGGCACTACAGAAAAAACAACTTCAAATTTACAACCCATAATATTAATTCAATTAAAATGAGTTACTCAAAGTCCACTGCTAGCTCGAAGACACCTGGCGCACCTGGGAAACTTAATTATGCTGGGAGAAAAATTCAAACGGCATGTCAATATCATGAAATAAAAAGATCAAAACAAAAAATTGATGGCAATTCAATAGCGGAGATGGACATAATATTTGATAGGGAGTCCACCAATGCTAAATATGAGTCGAGTAAACGGAGAAGTTATGTTGGTATGTGTAATTCTAACTTTTGTAAATCATAAATTTAGACTATGTAAATACAATCATATCTTTGACTTTTTTCATTCGCTAAAAGTTACCAATTTAATCTGCCCTAATATTATTGAAATCAACATAAATCATTTCTTTCACTACTACGCTTTAAATACTTATATTATGAATGCAATGTTTTAATTATAGAAATGAAGAAATTTATACAAAAGAATTTAATTTGTTGTGGTTGCGGTAGCTCAAAATGCCAACTCAATGAAGATTTACCGGCACAGATCGGAGAATCTAAGAATTCATCAGGGACACCAAAGTGGTCGAAATAGCACAACGCCAATCTTTGGGGAGTTGCCAATGGAACAATCCCTATGTGGAAATATTCTATATGGCATGTTGAAGAAGAGTTTATGAGGTGAAATCATTGGAATATTAAATAGAAACTTTGGCACATCATATACCATCCTAGTTGTCATGACCAGATTTAAAAATATGAAAGTTGACTTCAAAATTCTATTTAAATTGTCAAATAAAAGTGGCTGGGAATTGGATGAAGATTTGCACCTTCCAATAGTAACAGATGATTTATGAGGAAAAAACATACACGTTAGTTCAACATAACTCTTACAGCGTCAATAGACTTTATTAGGTAGACTTCCACATTTTTAAAAAAAATCATCATATTTCAGGGAAATTCAAAGTTGGGTCGTTTTAGAAGAAATGATCACTACGATATCTTTGAAAAGAAATGGGTTGATAATATTGTTTTGGCATTCGAACACAATCAACTCTTGATTGACTTGAGAGGAGTAAAAATGGTGTCGAGAAGGTTACTACTCAAGAGGAATACATCCATGAAGACGAATTTATGGCTTCAAATAATGTTACTTTTATCAAGGAAATTAGAATGCCACAAGCCAGTGTACACTGTCAACAATGATTTAATGGCGGATCAGGAGACATTAGAGCATAGTGTTGGAACCAAATGAAAAAATGAAAAAGAAGTATCCAATTGCACAATGCAAGAAAAAACGAGGTGACAAGGAGACATTCGATAAACTATTTTTAGCGAAAGTGGAGAACCATGCAACATTTAAGAAGTCGCTAGAAAAAAGTTCTAATATCTCAATGAATGATTGTTTAACAAACTTAACTAATATCGATGACATTTCATATGATCCTACACTCGTTGTTCTCGATGTGTTCGGAGAACATAAAATAAGAAATATATATCCTTAATGTTCTATGGCCCTCGCTTCGTCATTAGAATTGAGGACATTCTTGCAAAACATTTCATTTATTATTCATATCCTGCTTGGTTTTGAAAGTCAACATTATATCTCTAATTTTTTAGCATCTTAGTTGTTCAGTGCAAATATCATTATACCACATTAGTTTTACAATTGTTTTTTTTAATTTATCACTATAATATTTCATCTCGTATCCTAATGTTGTTTCAGCATTTCTATATTATGTAGTGTAATTTTTTAGTTCTATCATCCATGCAACATTTTTTTTAGAATTTCATATTTTAATTACTTTCAATAAAATAATGCATAATGTTGTAATGATAAATTATTTAAATTTTACTAGAATGTCTCATTATTTACATGGCAAACTATCAGACAGTATGTATAATTTGATAAACAATTGCATTGATGTCAGAAATGTCATTAATGAGTTTTAACATACACACAAAAACAGTATTTAATGGATGTTCTTGTTGGACACCCTATATGCTGCTATGATTGTTTCAGGCTACTACCGGAAGTTTTTAATTAGCTGCGTGACATTCTGATAAACCGTAATATGTTAAGTCATGCGATAAATATGACTATTGCAAAACAAGTAGGGATTATTATAAGAGGAGTATCACATGCACATTCATATAGACAGCTTTGTGAGTTCTTCCAGCATTCATTCGAAATTATTGATATATACTTTAATATTGTCTTACAAGTTATTGTTTTTTTTACTAGGGAATACATTTATTTGCCGACAGAGAAATCTAAATGTCATCCATAAATCCATTTCAACCCACAAGTTTATCATTTCTTCACAAATGCAATTGGAGCAATTGATGGCACGTATATACCTCTTATTGTTAATCGGGACTCACAGAACATATGTCATAACAGCAAAGAGTTTATTTCACAAAATGTGATGGCAACCCCTTCACTTCATCTTCAATTTTTATATGCTGCTTCACGTTGGGAGTGATCAGCTGCTAACATGACGGTACCTCATTGGTTGGTGAAACAAGGAACTTTCTGTGTACTGAAAAGCGATATACTCTTTCTTCAATTTATCTTTTGATTATTTGTAGAAGATTTCACCAAATACATAACTTTTTAAATTTTAACACATTTTTAAATCACTTGTGTTGATAAAACTGAAGTAAATTGCTAGGGGCACAAATTTTTGCCCGACTCCCATAATTTTCTCAAAGAATCTGCTCATTCCTAAATGTATTTTCATTTCATTTGCTTAATCACTAAAATCATAAATCTGGCTTAAACCAAATAAAACAGCCATACAAACACAAATTGTACCTTAACAAGCTTGCATTTCACTTTAAAAAAACATTTATAATATGCCAACAACATAAGCTTATTTTGAGTAACTTTATTTCTTTGTGAAAATATCCACGTATGACTTAATTAAGGCACTCTAGCTAAGAACGAAAAACAGCAAAATAAACTTTAAGATCCACTTTCCATCTTACCAATCCTATTACACATTGATAATTCTCATTTTAACAATTTAGAGATTGTGTGTTGGAGGTGATGGTGATTGACCGGAGGAGGAGCACAGATCTTGGAAGTGAAGTTTAACAGCGCTGAGCCTATCGTACTGTTCGATGAATCAAAATGAAGGCAGCTCTCTTCAATACCTGTTATGGCCTTGCAACACGGCTCTGTGAACTTAATATCGAATTCGAGTTTGGAAGGAACGAAATTCACCGAACAGCTTTTGAGTTCAATGACGGCATACCAACACTTGAGAAAGTCGGGAATTATCTGGAATGATGAAGCTCGTGGTATGGAAGTGCTGGCAAGGAGGACGAAGAAGAAGGCACATGCTACAGCTACAGATTTCGCCATCTTAGAAGCTATAGTATTGCTGCTATGCAAACTATATGTTAAGTTGGTGGGATGGGTTGTGGAGGGAGAAGAAATGAGGGAGATTTATAATTGGCTGAAGCCATAGTTGATTGTCAGTAAATGTGTTGGAGTTAAGTTGTATGGAGGTTACCGAAGGTTTTTTTTTTTTTTGTTGCATGGGAGTTTTGACTTTAAGTTACAGTATTTTAATTGAAGGTTCAATGTTGGCATTAACGTAGAGCATGGTGTAGGAAATGGTTCTTTATTGTCCGTTAAAGTTTCATAAGTGAGTAAAACTGCGTCTTTCTATTTTTTGTAACATGTTTAATGCTCAGCTGTTCAACTACATGTAAATTATTCTTCTAAAATTTTTCCTCCTAAATACCACATATTACTTATATATTTACATATGTAAAACCTAAATTTTAAAATTTGTGTACATGACACTTAAATTTTTTATCATCACATCAAATTATCACTGTTAGTATTTTTTTTAAAAGAAAATTATATTTTTTATGCATAAGTTTTGATGTAGATATGACACTAAAATTTCGTAGGTTTATATATTGAACTATAATTGTTACACATGTAAATAGAAAATAATTGTAGGGTATTCATGTAATATTTGGTAGCCGGTTTTAAGCAGCATTTATGCGGGATTTAAGCTATATCCTGCCGAACGGTAAAAAACGCCTCCGTAAATCCTGACCTCCCGTAAATCCCGAGCTGTTTGGTAGCCGATTAAAAGCAGGATTTAGCAGGATTTAAGCCAAATCCTGCCAAACGGCTAAAAAACGCTTCTGTAGATCCTGAGCTCTCGTAAATCCCAAAATGGGGCCTATTCGCGATAAATCCTGGATTTACTAACGAAGAGGAAGAATGGAGCGAACAGACTTACCTTCCTCAGTGGTTTCTGGTAGGGGCGGAGCGCAAGGATGAGAAAGTGAGTTTCAGTGGTCTCTGTAAGCGAGGGTGGACAAAAGCGAGGTTTTGGGCAGAAATCGGGAGATGAGGCAGACGGAGACGAGGGTTTCGGTTATAAGGGGAAGAGAGAGATAGGATTGTAATTTTAATTTACTTTTGCTTTAATTAATTTAATTAATCTATATATCAATATATGATCCGAGTAGATATAATCAGAAAATTTTTTATGTAATTATTTAATAGTTATAAATAAAGATATATTTAAAAAATTAAATTATTTAATAATTTTTTATATGATTCTCTATTTGTATGATTAATAATGAATTAATTGATTGATTAATATTAAATGATTATTTGATAAGTGATTCTTTTACAAAAAAAAATTATTAATTATTAATTAATTTAAATGCCTCTTTATTTTAGTTTGAGGCTTTCGACACTCATTTTTAGATTTTATATTTTATATTTTATATTTATCCTTAGATATTTATTCTCATATTTAAATCCTTCTAAAGTTGTCAAACAATTTCTCATCATATCAAGGTGTACTTTCTAGCACTCCAAATAATTTTTTAGATAAAAGCACATAAGAATTTGATAAATATGGATTTACAGGATTTACTAAATCTTATTTAAATTGAATCTACTTGCAACCAAACAACTCCAAAATGACACTGATTCATGAAAATCTGGGATTTACTAAATTTTGTGAATCGGCGAATTTAGCAAATCAACGACAAGTGAAGGGAAAGAATGACCCGAACTAGTTTACATTCGTCAACTAGTTCTGGCAAGAGTGGAGCAAAAAGATGTGAAAGATAAAATTTTATGCGGTTTGTGTAAGTAGTGATCTTGTCGTTGCCTACCTGACTAACTCTAATGGTGACTATAGTGTAAAAGTTCTTTCACAAAAGCAATGGTTTTGAGTGGAACCAGGAGGGAGAGGGACATAATGGAGGGTTTTGGAAAGAGATGGGAAGTTTGGGAGGAACTAGGAGAGGGGGAGAAGGTAAGCAAGGATTTGAGGCAGGAAAAAATATTAGGTGTGTATAAACTCACCTACATCAACACTTCAACAACGGTCATGCATTGAAAAAAAAATGAAAAAGTCTTGAATATCAGTATTATTCTTCTTATATGAAGAGCGCACACAATGTTTTCTCTTCGGGCGAAGAGTGGAAGTGGGCATTGTGTTTGTGGTTTTAATTTATTTTTTTTCAAGATAATTACTAATTTAATTGATAAATAAGTAATAATTAATTTATATATTATCAAATTAATTATAATTAGATAAATTTAAATGTATTTATTTTGTAGTTACTTAATGAATGAAAATAAATATTACATTTTGAAAGTATTTAATAAAATTCAAGTCTTAATTATAAAACAAATAAATTAAAGTTAGAAAAAAAATTTTCAGCAAAAACACAATATAATGCCATTTATGAGAGAAATCTTATCGTAAAACAATTAGGCATAAAAAAAGGCATTCAAATAGCACCTATTTTTTCAACTCACAAAATGTCATAATTTTGATTTGCAAAATGTCGTACAATACATGATATATTTAGTTAAAACGATTGAATAATTTTTAAAAAGGAATGAAATTTTAAATCATAAACTTTCATCATAATCCTAACTCAAGCTAACAAAATGTTCGACAACAAAAATGAAAGTGAAAACACGTAAAACATTTCAAATAAAAACACATAAGATAAGGAGGGTTCATAGGGTTTATCTTGATGAGCTGGCCATTTTAGATTAAGAATGCAGTCGTTTCTTCTGCTATCAAGAATATGAAGAAACATCTTCATTCATATTGCATCTTCTTGGAACTTCGATAAAGCTTTCAAGTAATTAATGTCATCTAGGTCTTCTACTAAATTGAGGAAATTTATACATTCAACCAAGAAAGATTCTGAACTTTCATTAGAAGATCCAGTTCATGTGCATAACTTATTTTCTATCATATAAACCATTCTTTTCAAACTCTCACTTAAAACTTGAAGTGTAGAGGCAATCCTTCTGAAATTATTGTCTTCTTCACACGTTTAACTGATAATTTTCTTTATTGTTCTCCTTATATAATCATTCATCTACATATTTTGTTTTACTTTCACTAATCTCATCTTTTTCCTCAGTGTCTGAAGGGATTCTAACAGAAGGATGTTACAGTTCCGGCTGTGATTATGTCACCATAAATATAACAGAGAGATTAGTAAATAAACATTATGATTATGTCACTTTTATTGACCTATAAATTAGTAAATAAACATTATGATTAATAAAAAATAGTAAATAATAAAATATAAATTTTGGATTAAATATAAGATGAAAAAAATACCTTATATAACTTGGCTCATACATCTTCAGATGCAATCACTTGATCTGTGATTTCATTATAACTAATCTAGTCCCTTTCTATAAGTTTAAAAATTCTCTCCAATGAGTTCTAAGCATGTTGAACTACAATTATTTTTTTTTTATTTTCTTTTTGTATATGATTTAAATCCTTGTATAATATGTGACAATGCAGTTGAACTTAAAGTAGTTGTTTATTTATTTCCATTAATGACTTCATTCTTCATAAATTGAATGAAGATTTCTTCATTGCTATCTGACCATACTTCCGTTATAGTGATGTCAATCACATCACGGTTATCCATCGTTTAACTTGATACACAAGAAAGAAATATCAGTGCACATTCAATCATTCGAAAACCATTACATAGATAATAATTTTTTTTTCCAACAACTAACACAAAATTTATAGGTAATACTAAAGTATAAGTGATCCCTAATATCTAACTATAAATAATATGAAACAATTATATAGATTGCACTTGAGACATTGCTACTTAGAAAACTATTATCATCCACATGAAACAAATACAAACATAATCATGAAACAATTGCATAAATAACACTTGAAACTTTTTTACATATTAAATTAGCATCATTAGAAGGCAACTATTTCATATACATAACACACAATCTAATGCATTTATATATATGCATGTCACAGTATCACAAACTTGAAACTATCATATAAAAAACATTATTACATAACAAACTATCACCAGCTTTAAACTATTATAGAGATAGCACTTACAGACATAGCTACATACAAGACTAGCACACACTTGAAACAATTACAAATTTTATGTATGTAAGTAGATAGGAATTGAGTTTTATGTATGCAAGTAGATAGGAATTGTGTGTAATGTAAATCTTCCAAACAAATAATAAGGTATGAATTGATTGTTATGTATGTTAAAATCACAAGGAGATTCCATCACCTGCTTAACAAACACAACCATTGGACTGATAGAAATGGGAAAGAGCTGAAAAAAACTGCAAGCAGTTCACAGAAAAGCGTTCTAAAAAAGATATTATCTGGAAAGAGACAATTTTAATATCACTAATGTTTAATGTTAAACATCAAAATATTCATGCTGAAGGGAAATTTTGATAATTTTAACATATTTTATGGTAAAATAGTAGAAAAATATTGGGTAATAAGCCTTTTATACTAAAACAAAATCACAAAATCCCATTGAATAAGTATGGGAGCAACGCATAGGATTTCTGCTCTTCAGGAAAGCATGAACCATATTACAAGAACAATACAAAGACAATGACACACTTATGTCAAACCTAGTAAATCCTCTTATATACATTAGGAAAAGAAAGATGGAGTTTCGTTAACCCCTATAAGTTGTGATCTTGTCGCAACCTTCGTAGTCGGAGTGAATCACAACTCTACCGCAACGGTTTGGTCACAAAGGCGAGGGTTTCAGGCCGAGAGGGAAAATGGTCGGTGAGCAAAGAGCATAATAGAGAGAAAGGGCTACTGAGCCTGCGGGTAAGAGCCAGGGTGAGGAGTAGAGAGAGGAATCGATCATGAGCTTTGGGCATCATCGACTTTATCCCGAGGGAGACGTGTCAGGCTTGTTTTTGGTATTTTAAAAATAGGTAAAAATACGTTTTTTATGTTTTGAGTATTTAAAAAATAGAGATGTAGCCCCTTAAAATAAAAACACAAAAATAGAAAGAAAAATAAATAAACAAACACTATTTCTCTATTTGTTTCCTATTTATTGTTTCAAGAACAAAAAACAAGAAATAAAAATTGATCCCAAATAGCCTCTAAATATATTAATAATAAATAAATAAATACATTGTTAACAATATCATTATTTTTTAATCGCTCGTATCAATACCACATCTGCTTTTAATCAAATTATAATTCTTATAATATTTTAACAATAATCTCAGCAAAGAAAACAATCATCTGCTTTATGTAGGAAATTAGCTAATTAGCATTGGATTTAACATAAGCAATTTTTCGGCGCAAAATTTAACATATGTTTTTTTGTCATAAAAGATTAGGGATGACTTGCGCGATGAATACTTTTAACACAAACTATTTGCACCGGCTTAAGCATCACCAATTTGTTGATGCAAACATTTTATGTCGAATTTAGCGTCGATAAATTGTCAACATAACACAATTACTTAATAACATTGAACTGTAAGACATTATTTGTAATGTTATTTGATTTCCATCGAAATTGCTCAACGCTAATCTAACGCATATGCCCTAAAAGTATAATCATGTGCGCCCCACCCTCATTCACGCCCTTTACCGTTTGATAGCATTCGATTCCGATGATTGTGTTTCTCCGTCAAGCGACTGCCTTGCTAGGGAGCTTTCACTGGTGAAATCATGTCTTTGGCAAGTCGTCTTCCACTTGAGGCTTTAGTAAAATTCTCCTCTTTTACTCAAATCTTCCTATTGTTATTTTTCTGAACTCTTTTTTTTTTTTTTGCAAAAAAAGAAGTTTCGGAGTCAGATATGTAATACATAGGAATTGTGTGTTTTGTATGTAAATATTGAAGTTTAGTTGTTAGACATGTAATACACAAGAGTTGTGTTTTTATGAAAAAAATTTGAAGTTAATTTGGGTGTTATATAAATATATTGTATAAAAAATAATGGAATGTGTGAAAAATTTGATGTTCGGGCTTTGGATACATAATACATATGAATTGTGTGGTTGTTTTCATTTTTTCTCTCTTTTTGTTTTAGCGTATGCTTGTCTATCATCGTATGATTTCTTTTATCGAATAAATCTCTATTCTGGATTTCATATAGATGATCAGTAGAAGAGAAGAATCTGAAAGAAAGGAACATACAACGAATGTGGATGAATAAGAGAAAGAATATGGAGAACTTTCATAAAGTAAACTCCTCGTGATAGCCCAAAATTGTACATCCAAAACTATTGAGATGCAAACTATTATTGAACTTGATCACATTTAGAAAGCCATATCAAATTTTCATATTCAGCTTAATTCTATCGAAAAAATATTTTCTCCAAAGGATATCACAGAGACTTATGAAGTGGTTTTTCAAATTATGGGTGACAATGATGATGATATAAATGAAGAAATTTTTAAGTTCATCGTCAACTAACTCCTTTAATGAAATAGACTAAGAGTAGTATTTATGTTTAGATTTTTTTTTCTTTTTGATGTTATCTCTTTTAATAGTAGTTTTATACATTTCATAATGTTTGTTATGTACATTCCTGCTTTTACATTTTCTATTTTTACATGTAGTTACTACATATTTCTTATTTTGATGTGACACTTCTACATTTTTTTGTTTCTTATATTATTCTTATGTTTACTTTTGTTATTTTATTTTTTTTCCTTATTGCCATTTTTATTAATGTCTTTCTTGTTGTTGCATATGACTTTTTCTTGTAGTGGAAATCAGCTACCTCACTAAGCTCCCCTGATGGGCTCGATTACTTATAAAACGACAGAAATTAGTATCTTGCTCTACCTTACACAACAACACCAATGTTGTGTTGATTAATAGCAACATTGCCACTGTAGCCCTCCCACACCCTCTTTCATCACTTCAATCAGGTTTGCTACTACCTTCTGACCACTTGCTCCTTCCACTGCAGCCCCACACACACCTTTTATTTTGAGCACCCAGCCACCACCTCCCAATTGGCCACCACCTCCTACTCAACCACGACCTCCCTCTTAGCAACTACCTCCCTCCTCTGATGAACAAGGCCCCTCTGTTCTAGCCAGTCTAAGGCAGGACACCTCCGAACGGGTATTCATTGACTTGGAGAAAAAATTTAAAGTTGTTGTTTACATTGTAATAAGTTCAATGATCTTTTCAAATTTTTGTGTAACTAATATTTTTATTTTAGGTTTTATCTCTCTTGGACGCCCATCACACACATCACGAAAATCATCAAGAGTACGTTTGATTCTCTGTATCTCTTTTGAAAGCAAATCTAATCGAAATGGGACATGTGGTTCAAAGAGTTTGAGGTAGGATTATTTTATTAGAATTATAATTATAATTTCAACTGCTTTTATTATATTAATAAAAATTACATAATTTTTAATTTGTAGAAGTTCTTTCATTGGTTGTTGGAGCGTCACTAGCTGATCTGTCATATTTTTGAGGTTTGAGGCACACATCAGTTGAGTGATATGTTCACCGCAGGCTGTATCAAGAGGGAGCTGCCCAACTCAATTGACAAGACCCCGGGCCAAAAGGAGAACCAACTAGCAAAATAAGAGGTCAGGGGTGGGGGTTTGTGGGTGGAGGGCAAGGGCGTCGTACTCTTCATTGGGGACTCAGTCTTGCACATGAAACACTAACAAAAGCTGATACAATTTGCTAAATACTCAACACTTCAAAAATACAATTTTTTGGTACTTAATATTTTTTCTTATGTTCACGGGCTCAGGAGTTTGGCCGCGTGCGCACAGCTATAGAGTAGAATATCTGGACGCATCAATGCTCAGGGACTCAAACAGTAGATCTCTGATCGCTCTCAACGTGTCAATGTAAGTAAATAAAGCAATTTTGCACATTTTTGTACATTATTAATGTTATGTAATAGGAGTAGGAGCACATTCGAGACATTTTTAGGCGGAGGGAGAGCTAGATTCCGACAACTGCCAGTAACAGCGATAGCCAGTCTAGTACTGCACAGTCAGGTTTTGAGATTTGGAGGTAGGCGACGAAAAAGAAGAATGGGATGGTGTACCACCTGAGCATGAAGGGAATTATATTTGAGGACAAGCAGTCTCATGCTCCTCTGAATGGTACGATATTATTATTATCAAAGCATGGGCAAGTTGTCGTGTGCCACTTTATGAATGATGAGATGTGTTTACTATGTGAGATCCATCAGATAGTCGGTGACACTTTAACATGACTAATGGAGCATGTTGTAGATCATTGTGGCAAACGACCTATGACTTCTATGGTTGAGGAGGATGAGGTAGAGGAGCGCAAGGATAGTGATGATGATGCCCCGTAGGGTTTATTTGATTTTTTCTTATTGGGTATGTAAATATATTATTATTTGTATATATATTTTGTGTTTAGATGTGAATTTTTATTCATTTAGATTAATTTTTTGTTAAATTATATTTATTTTCATTATCGGTACTTATTTGTGCAGTAAATTATGCCTTATGATGGTGAATAAGTAAATATTTATGATATTCGTATTCGTTGTGTACAAATAGCACAACTCTCATCGTTATTATATATATATATATATATATATATATATATATATATATATATATATATAT
>JXCR01148840.1:184228-199248 GCA_002079205.1 Phalaenopsis hybrid cultivar
TTCGAAGTAGCAAGGAGGAAGAAATCTCTCACTTTCCCTCCACTCTTACAATCTCTCAAAGAATTCCTCACAATTGTTACACTCTAATGGTAACCTTCAAGGCCTCTAGCACACTTTAGACTTCCTAGACTACCTCCTCTCTTCTCCATTTTTAGCTAAAAGGTTCTTTTAAAGTTGTAGATGAGCTTTCCCAAGAGTTGCCTAAGAATCCCTTCAAATATTGGCCTCATGCAAAGCTTGAGTAGGCATAACCGTCGATCTCGTCGTCGGCAGCCTTGAGAGCGCCGTCAGCGGGCTTCTAGATAATTTTTGTCCTGTAGTCTCGGGAAAATCTCGCCGTCTACGGCGTCGAGGGCGCCGTCGGCGGCCTAGTTCAAATCTTCACATTTTGGTCCTTTTTGCTCCAAATTCGCTCNACCCATGAGATCTGAGTAGTTTTCTCTATCTTTCTCCTTGTCTTGAGATTTGTGAAATGGTGAGGAGCAATAAAAATGTTTAAGAAATTATGATGATCTTTTCACTTCAATCTTAATTTACTTTCAATCTGGCCCATTGATTTGTTAAAATATGTTGAGTTTTACAATTAAAGTGAAGATTACATCCAAGATTCAGGATTTGATTTGTTAAAATATGTTGAGTTTTACAACTAAAGTGAATATTACATCCAAGATTCAGGGATAAATTTGTTAAAATATGTTGAGTTTTACAACTAAAGTGAAGATTACATCCAAGATTCAGGGAGTAATTTGTTAAAATATGTTGAGTTTTACAACTAAAGTGAAGATTACATCCAAGATTTAGGGAGGTAAAGCCCTTGGAAGTTTGGTGCAAATAAATAAGGAAATAATATTATCAGGCGTAGAATTGAATATTTTAGAGTGACAGACTAAAATTCCCAATTCAATTCTATCGTTTGGGTGCTGAAGTGTAGATGTTAGCCCTCAGGTGAGGGGAACGTGGGAGCTCTGTGTTTGGGTGTTGATGTGTAGATGTTAGCCCTCAGGTGAGGGGAACGTGGGAGCTCCAAAGTGTCCGGTATCCTCCCAGCCTAGCTGTAGATTCAGTAACCAAGCATAGGATTAGTCAATGTTCTTTATTCGGTATCCTCCCAGCCTAGCCGCAGAATCAGCCAAACATAGGATTAGTCAATGTTTTTTAAGGTATCCTTCCAGCCTAGCCATAGAATCAGTAACCAAGCATAGGATTAGTCAATGTTCTTTAAGTATCCTCCCAGCCTAGCCGCAGAATCAGTAAACAAGCATAGGATTAGTCAATGTTCTTTATGCTCTCCCAGCCTAGCCGCATATTCAATAAACAAGCGTAGGATTATTCAATGTTCTTTATGCTTGGACCAAAGAATAAAGAATATGTATGCTCCTATTTGGCACAATATAAATTGAACTAATTCATTTTATCCATTCACTATNTTCAATTGGATAGATCAAAAACTAAATTAAGAACTAAGTTGAAAAGCCCGTCACAATTTATTTTATATTTTAAAATTAACACATTAAAATTATCTCGTCATTTCACCATATCTCAGAGTAGGGAGAAAGATAAAGAAAACTACTCAGACTTCATAATAAAAATACAACAAAACACAAATTTTATATATAAAAGAAAGTTTATACAATAATAATCAACAAACAACATTTATCTGAAACTTTTTCTCAAAGCAAATTCATTGTAGCCTCTTTTGGACTCTTACTCTCTTTACAATACTCTTGATTCTCTCTTAGAAGATGTAAGGAAGAAGAAATCTCTCACTTCTCCCCCTCTTTAACAACTCTTAGAAAAGAATTCACACTTAAACTCACCACAAAACTCAAAACTCTAAAGAAATAGATGACTAATGAACTCGAACTGGCTATGGGGGAGTGGAAGAGAGATTTTTCTGATCAATTTTCACTATAAATAGAGCCTAATGTCAGTTTTCCAATAAGTGCATTCAAAAACTCTTCAAAAAGCGTCTAAATCTGTCGAATCTTCCAGAAATCATCTTGCACTGACATTGGCGCCGTCGGCACCCATTCTGGCACCGTCGGTGCTATTGGCCCGTGCATTAATTCTGTGCTTTCTGTGAAATGGAATCGTCAACGCTGAGGATATTCTGCCCTCGTTCTGTAGGTCTGCGCCGTCGACGTCCGTCCTGGAGCCGTCAGCGCTGAGTATTTCTTCAGAAATGTCATTTTGACTTCAAATTCCATCATTTTTGCTTCAAGTCCTAAAATCAACAACCTGCAATAAATCATGAAAAATACTTTCCTTTAAAGCACAATATCACCGAAATTGAGTACAAAATATAAGTTTAAATATGCATATATTTTTTGTGCATCAAAATCCTCCAAACTTAAATGTTATTTATCCTCAAGTAACTCCTCTACTACATAAAAATATAACTCATGACAAAGAATTTAACTTCTAGATTTCCATATTTTAGTTCACTAAATACAATAGCATAACTTAATAAAAATGTAAAATAACTCCATTTAAAACTAAAGATATAAGAATATCTAACAGTCAAGTCTAAGATTTCTGATTTTCTATTCTTTTCAAAGAAAATTACAAATTGTCATATTAAAGCCACTTAGAATATCCATATGAAAAAGAACTTTATGAAACTTTATTAATAAATATGCTAATACTTAAATATAAGTTTAGAGAATGTAGTTAAGCCTTCTTTAAGTTGATTCAAGTGAAGCCAATTTTTGATTAGGCATCTCCTCAAGCTTCTCATCGTATCTTTTTCTTTTCTTTTCTTTTTTTTTTCAGGATCAATTTCTTTTCTTTTCTTTTCAATACTTCAAAAATACAAATTCATTTACTTACAATAGAAAAACATAGTCTTATTCCCTGATACCAAATATCTTAATCTATAAAATTAATCTTTATTATTGAAAATCTTTATGTAAGTTTAATATATATTTAAGAATATAAATATAGTTATCTAAAGTTGCCTTCTAATACCAAAGGTCATGTTAAATTTGAATTTTTTTTGAAAATATAGCTAATTAAGGACAAATAAAATTAAGTTTCTTTCTTTAAAAGGGAATTTTTATTTCCCCTAAACTTAAATTTTTAAAAGATTTTGCATGAAAAACTTAAAAAAATAGGGTGAAAGAAAACATTTAATATATAAAGAAAAAACTTACCTGTTGAAGGTTCTGATATTGAAACTTAACTATGAAATATTGCAGGTGCTAATATAAAATGCTACAAAACTTAAAACATTGAATAATACATAATACATATAAAAATTTGCTGAGAAAGAATTAAATACAAATATATTCAACAAAGTACTAAAAACTAACAGTAGTACTAAAATAATTTCTAATATAAAAATAGTCTTACAATCCTACTGTTCACAATACAACATAATATCTAAAATAAAGCAAAGTATCACACTCTAAAAATAATCAATAACAACAATAAAATACAACCTACTATAAACTAAACAAAAGATCAAACTAAAACATCACCAGCCATCATCATCTTCTTCTTCTACATCAAAGTTTTGCTGCTGATACGGGGTAAAGACAGGGTGACTAGGAAACTGAACTGAGTGGTCACCCTTTCATGCATCTAACCATCGCATCATCATAAGCAGCATCATACTCAAAATTCTGCCTTGTCAAATAATTGTTATGTGAATTTCTGGCCTCCATATTTTCCATTCTGTTTTTCATCCTCAAGATATCTCCCTCTTGGATCATCAGTTGCTCCATAAGTTTCTGGAGAGTGGGGGTACTAGAAGTAGAAGGAATATCCCTACTTCTACTTCCAGATCTCCATTCAACATGAGATTCATAAGTTTTAATATTTGCAGGCCCAATAGGTTTTAGAGGTTCAATCCTCTCCTCATTCATTCTAAAATCAGCTCCCGCCTGTTCACATAGTGTGAAGATCAGGGTAGGGTGTACTAATCCAGCAGTAGTCTCACCCAAAGTAATAGAATGAGTGTTTCTATAAACAATATAGCCTACATATATCCTTCTCATCTGTTGGATACAGAAGTTCAAGATGGCTCTATCCTTTGTAACCTCACTATGATGATTTGTTGGTACCATTCTAGCAGTATAAAGTAGTGTCAGGTCTTTGATACTACATGTAACATATAATGATGGAAGCTTTCCTTAACATTATTCTTCACCTTCCAAACTCCTCTTCCATCAATAAAAAAAAAATAACTTCATCTAAGGCCTCATTTGTAGAAGAAAATAATTTGTACTGACAATTATATACGTCCTCTAACTGATAAAATTCATTAATTCTTCTTGGAGTAAATTCCACTATTTTTTGTTGAACAAAAACGTAGTCCTAGAAGTACCCTTAAAGTTGACATAGAACTCCATCACCATACCAATAATAGCATCAACAGTAAATTAACAAAATTCTCCCACTGCCGAGCAACGACTAATATTTCGACTTCTCCACCCGGATTTTTAAATGTTCGATCCAGTATTACTTTCTTAGTTGCAAGCAGACTATTGAAACAAATGTTAGCTTTATAGTTGACAAACTGTTGATCATCAAAATCCACTTTCTTTTTATCTTTCTCATTCTCGGTGCCATGGTAATATAAGAAAAAATTAATCTAAATAAATTCCCAAAATTCTAAAAATCGTAATGTGAAACGTTCTAAACCTAAATCTACTAAGTAAGAGTTCTTCACCAAAGGATTTTCTCAAAAATCTTCAAAAAAAAATTCAAAATTTTGGATCTCGGCAATGTAAGATAAATCCTCGGGGAAAATAAAAAATTTTGAGTTCAAAGTGTAGCTCTTATCGAGAGAAGATGAAATCTGAACTTCTTTTGCCTTCATATCGCCTCAAATCCAAGCACCAGTAAGCCCTAGGTGCACAAACTGGAGGTTGAAGGTAATCTAAGGGATAAAAATGGCGTTTTACTGTGCAAATTGCAAAATTTTAAGGGGTTTGGGCACTTTCGGATCTAGGGCGGCACCGTCGGCGCCAGTTCAAAAAATTCCATATTTTTTAATTTTCACAATTTCAACTTTCTTTCAATTCACTCCAAAGTCGAATTAGTCTTTTTAAACACTAATATTCATCCTAAAATTATTCACAAACAAACATTTTCACGAAAAACACCAAACTAACTTTTATATATGAAAATCCAATTTTTTATAAATACACATTTCTAATCACACTCACATATACATAAAGCAAACTAAACTATAATTCAACATCGAAATCAAGCCATAACACTAGAATGTTGACACAAAACTATATATCCAATTAAAATTATAAGAGTTCTAAAGTAAAGTAAATCCAACACAATCACATTAAAAACATAATTATTTTAAAATAGTAGAGAGTCCAATTTCTTCAATTATTCTGCTTCATTTTTAGTATTTTCTCCTCCTCTAATATCTCTCATAGACTAGTAATGGAGTAACAAATTGTATAAGGGTCAGTACAGGAATTAATCAATCAAATTTTCATAGATCCATCCATTTTTCTTGAGCATCTGCACCAAACCTGCTTCAATTGTTCCAGTATGATCAAATTTCTTCTCATCCTCCAATCTAAGTGATCAAAAAGGTAGTTAAGATTTCATATTGCATTCATAATACTCTGAAGTTCTCTTTTAATTTTCTTCATTTTCTTCTCCAAAGCTATTGAACTTCCAATTGTATAGGGCATTAATGGTGTTAAAGCATGTGATGAATGATCCAAGATAACATCCAATGCTTCATATCCATTCCCAATATAGTTTTCATCAATAGAAATCATGGGCACCCAGGTAATAATACTTTCTCCCAACTTTCATATGACACTTGAGATTGACTACAAAGTAAGAAAATTGTGGAAGGATGTCCCATTCCATATATAGGCCCATTCATAATTGATCCCACATTAATGGGCTTTTCCATTTAAATACAATAGTTTGAAATTGCACTTTCTTTTATAACTCTACTAATCTTCATGGTAGGGAGTAATTTTGCAGAGATGAAGAAATTCCATTGTTTAGATATTGGATTAAGCAATGACATGAAGAAACTAATGTATCCCTCATCTCTGATTTCCCAATTATCATTTTCATTTGTTAGAAATTGGTATACATCTTACATCATATCTCTCGTTGGAATAAAATTTGTATGATGACAGATTGACATGTTTTCTATCATATACAAATCATTAATTTGAGGTAGAGGAAATGGTATAGCCTTACCCGGGACAAAGACAACTCCTTGGGTGATTCCATGTAAGTTAACATAGAATTCCTTTACCACTGGTACAACAACTACAACGGTATTGTAGCATAGAACTTCCCAACGTCTCTGTACTATAATTTTCTCAATCTGTAAACTTGGATTACCCAATCCTTGATTGATAAAGCCTCTCTCCTTGATAAGTCGCTTCTTTGTGATGACTTTGTCATATAATCTCTGCGCGTCACTACTGATAAACTTTCTCATATTGAAAACTCCATACCTTGAAGTATTTCTGGAATTGGAAGCCATGGATTTCAAAAATTGGAAGTTTCTGGTCGTTCAAGGCAGTTTTCAAGCCTTTAAAAACACCTCTAGGTGGTTATCTCGGAGTGCATTCCCGTCAAAGTCCACTGACAGTGACTTTATATATGCTTAAAAATACAAGAATTTGATGTTGTTGCTAGAAAATTTAAGTCCCCGACAACGACGCCAAAAACTTGACAACGGTTATAGATTTGATAAAAAATGTGTATAAAATATTTAGTAATTGTAAAGTCACACTTATCAACGCAAGTATACGTATCGCTCAAGTAATACAGGGCTCTAATGGAGTCCTGGAGATCCAACAGGGAGTAATACTAGAGGCTATGAACTAGGATTTAGAAAATCAATACTTAATCACAACAATACAGGTTCAAATTGCTTATTTGTCAACTAATAAGGAATTGAAATAATTATGTAATTTTAATAAACTCTTAATTAACTAATTCTATTAAAAAAGTTTCTAATGTGAAGTTTAATATATAAGAAAACATTTTTTTTCCTTGTCAAGAAATTAAAGTGAATGGATAAAGTGGATAAGTTCAAATTGTATTGTGCAAAATATGAGCATATCTATTCTTTACCCTTTGGTCTAGGTATAACGAACATTGACTTATCCTATGCTTGGTTACTGAATTTGGGGCTAGGTTGGGAGGATACTGGCTCTCACTTTGGAGCTCCCACGTTCCCCTCACCTGAGGGCTAACATCTATATTTCAACACCCAAACGAAGAGTTTTCCAAGAGTTGCCTAAGCGTCCGTTAAAAAATCGTCCACATTCAATGCACCTGTTAAGAAAACCGTCGCTCTCGCCTTTGGCGGCCTTTATGGCACCGTCAGTGGCCTTCTAGAATATTTGGTTCTAGACTCTCGGGAAAAACCTACCGTCGGCGCAGTTGGGCTCGCCGTCGGCGCCCTAGTTCAAATCTTCATATTTTGGTCCTTTTTGCTCCAAATTCGCACCTTTTTGCATCTTTTTGCTCCAATGACCATAATTCAACATACCTGCAACAAAACATAAAAAATACCCTTCTTTAAAGTGTAATATCATCAATATTAATATAAAATAGGTATGAAAATCTCAACATACTTTTCTTTGGTCAAAATCCCCCAAACTTAACTATTACTTGTCCTCAAGTAATTTTAGTACTACATAAAAGTTATGATCTATTGTAGTAAAGTTTTAATTAAGAAATATTGTAAGTTTGATTTAAGTAAATACCATAGTGATATTTTCAGAAAAAATTCAAGTGGTTAAATTAACTCTTTAGGTACAAGACTATCTAGTCACAAAGTTTAAGAGTTCTAGTTTTCTATTCATTTCAAGAATGACTATATGTTGTAATATCAAGTCACTTAGAATATTCAAATGATAGGAACTTCATGAGAACACTACTAGTAAAAGATGCTAATCCATAAATATAAGTTCAGCAATGTATTTAGGTTTTCCCTTTAGGTAGGTCTAAGTAAAGCCAATTTTTGATTAGGCATCTCGTTAAGCTTCTCCTCACTTATATTTTTTTTTCTTTTTTTCATTTGTATTGCTTTCAATCATATCTATTTTTTTCTTTTCTTTTCAGGGATTGTTGTCAATCCTTTCTTTTTTTTTCAAGTGAGAATTACAATATCTGGATAGCCTTTAATGATTTTGAACATCACCTTTCTTCCCTAAATTTGAAACTCAAAGCATTTCTTTACCTTATAAGTATTTCATAACTTTTACATCATTGAGCCCCAATCTTTTCTTCTCAAATGAATTTCTAAGATTCTTAATATTTCAAAATATAGTTTTCTTTACTTTAAATAGTTAATTATAGTCTTATTCTCTTATACTAAATATCTTAATCTACAAAATTAATTTTTCTTACAAAAATATTCCTTTAAATCTACCACAATATTTAAATTTCTACAAAATACAGTTATCTGAATTAAATTCACTACAAAAAATCATATTAATAATTTTTTAAAATATTTAAATTGAGAACATATAATAGTTAATCTTTTTCTTCCCTTCCCCAAACTTAAATTTTTCAATATNATGTAATATTATGAGTTTTCTATACATATAAATCATTAGAGAATTTGCTGGGTAATGAAATTTTGAAATAAGTACTGAAGTAAACATTAGAAAAATTTAATATTTCACTAACACATTCACAATACTAAACAAAAAACAATTACAAATATATTAAAATGCAAAAAAAAATCACATCACATTACAATTTTACAAAGCACTAATCAACATCTATTATAACTACACATGCAAATTTCAACTATCACACTAAACAATTATAACAATAATTAAAATTATCCAATTGCAACATAAAAATAAANTTTAAAAAATTACAAAAATAAAAGTACATCAATTACTATCATATATCAAAATCCCATACTATATCCTTGTCTCTCTGGTCAGCAGCTGATATTGAGTATAACGGGGGCATTCAGGAAAAGTAACATTAGGCTCACCTCTGTAGTGTCGGGCCTGAGCTTCGTAGTAAGCTATCTCAAAGTCAGAATGCCTCTGTAGGTACTCACTATCATAATCATGTCTACGTTCTAATGACCCAATTCTTTCATTTAATTGCTCTATACTCTTTCGTTGCAAGGTTAACTCATTCATTAAATCATTCAGGGTAGGGGAGCTAGAGAAAGGAAGGTCATAACTAGTATATAGAATATCTCTACTAGTAGAAGGTTCTTGACTCCTACTCCCAGATCTTCATTTTCATGGGATTCATATGTCTTCAAATTAGCTTTACTAATGGGATTCATAGGGTAAACCCATTCTTCATCATCTCCGGCTTCAACTCCAGAAAGTTAGCAAAGTGCATAAATGAGGCCAGGATGTCCCAGACCTCCACTTGATTCACTCTTTACTGTAGTCAATACATTCTTATAAATAATTCTCTCCACATTTATAGTTGAATTATTCTGAGTACAAAAATTTAGAATAACTCTATCTCTTGTTACCTCACTATGATGATAGGTAGGTAACAGAGTAGAGGAAATAAAATAATGCCATGCTTTAGATGTGGCATTCAACATGAAAGCAAAAAAATTTACCCTTTCTCGTTGCTTTATCTTCCATGTCCCTTTCCCATCAGTGGGAAAGTTGATGACATCGTTCAGTGGGTCTTCCATTGTACTGAAGGTTTCATAATTACAGCTATAGGAGTCTGGGACTTCATAAAATGAGTTAATGCGGGCGTCACTAAACTCAACAGAAAAACCCTTACTCCAACGGTTCCGTCCTCAGAATAGAACGCATTGGTATAAAATTCTTTCACAATATTCACAACAGCCTTATTGGTGGTATAACAGAAGTTTTCCCACGTCCGTTCGGTAATAACTTGTTCAACTTCTACTCCCGGACTCTCAAAAACACGATCTTGTATACATTTCTTCCCTTCAAATACTGAAGTAAATCTCGACTGAGCCTTTGCATTGACAAAACGAGACTCGTCAAACTCAAGTCGCCTCTTTTGTCGCAGAGTCATGTCAATCTAATCAAAATTATAAAAAATTCTAAAATACACTTCAAATACTTAAATAATGGCTTCCAAGAGTGACTATAAGATTTCAAATCTAAATTCCATGAATTTCTTTCAAATATTTTCTCCACATTCTCAATTTTTTTTTATCTTCTCAAAGTGAAAGAAATTCATGGTGAAAATCAAATATTTTTAGGTTGGAGTGAAGCTCTTACTGAAAGATGATAAAATTTGATGTCTAAATGCTTTAAAATTGCCAGAAATCCAAGATCTTCAAGCCCTAGATCACAATTTTCATTTTTTTAAGAGGAAGGGGATGGTGAATAGTGGCGGTTGACTGATCAAAATCGCGGTTAAAAGTATTTTTTTTGGATCTCGCCTTCGGCGGGGTCTTCAGTGCCGTAAGTGAGTACTATTGAATTAAATAGCCTAAGTCTCATGAAAAATCCACCATCGGCGACGTCGATGGCGCCGCCAGCGACATTTTCAAAATTGGTTCAATTTCCTGATTTTTGCGATTTTGATCAATTTCAAGCCTTGATGACATCCGTTCAATCGTTACAGACATAAATTTTAAGTGATTAAATGATGTACTAACCCAAATAAACATTCACAACACAAAACCTTACAATTACATATAAATTTTAAGAGTTACAGTGCACGTTACATGACACACATAAGTTTGATATTTTCTTAACCTCAATACATCAATTCAGTGTCGCAATCCAAGCCACAACACTCTAAACGCTGAAAACAAACATCCTATGCTCAATCTCAACCTATACAAGATCTAAAAGAATTTAGAAAGTGACATAAGCACATAAGTTTAAATCAAATCACACACTTAGACATACAGGTGGCAAAGTAAATCTACTACTGTTCTAATTATGTGCTTGTTTCTCCTCTGATATCACCCATTGATTGAATATGAACAAAGAGGTAATAGAAGGGTCGGTATGGGAATTCTTCGGTAGAGTCCTCTTCTATCAATCCCATCTTCTTCATCAATCGTATCAAACATCCTTCTATATGTCCAGAGTGATCAAATTGCTCATTCATCCTCCAGTCTAGATGATAAAAAAAAACAGAGATATTTTTAATTGTATTCATAACATTTTGCACCTCTTTTTCCAGTTTCTTGATTCTACGCAGGATCACTAGTGTCTTGTCAGGAACTAAAGGCTTAATAGGAAGTGACTTCTGAGACGATTGATCCATAATAATATTCATATCATTCTCATCTTCATTGGCTGGGAACTTCTCTGTTGGGTTCAAAGGCTTCCAGGTAGAAGTACCTTTTCCCAATTCTCATAAGATACTTGGAACTGACTGCAAAGTAAGAAATTTGTTGAAGGATGTCCAAGCCCATAAGTTGATCAATGAATGATCAGGCCCAAAATAGACTTCACAATTATCAATCCAATATCGATCGGTAGTCCCATTTGGATGCAATAATTCAGAATAGCACTTTCCTTAGTAATTTTACCGATCCTCATCGTCGGTAATAGTTTTGCAGAAATGAAGAAGTGCCAGTGTTTAGAAATGGGGTTTAGAAGTGTCCCAGAAAAACTAACATACCCATTTTCTCCGATTAAACACTCAAAATCTAAGGTTTTTAATGGAATTGGACGTCATAGGGATGAATTTGATGGAGTTTCAATTTGTTTTTGGGGTAATACGAACTTAAGAACAAAATTTGGAAGTTTATAGGGAGTAACTCCCACCTAAAACTGCCAAAAACCGACATTTCAAACTCCAAAAACCGTCATCCATCCGTTCTCGCCATCAGCGGCGATGATGGTGCCGTCGGCGAGCCTTTAGAATTAATTGCCTGGACTCTTAGGAAAAACCCGCCATCGGCACCCAAGGCAAAAATTTCACAGTTTCGCTCTGGTCTGAATGCGTTGTAATTTTCTCTATGGATCTAATTTTTATGATGATTCAAGGATAAATATGAGTAGTAGAGTTCAATACTACCACAAAATAACGATAATTTCAAATAAAAACACTATAATTGCAATAAAAATAAAGATAACTATGGGTTGCCTTCTATAAAGTGCTTGGTTTAATGTTGTCAACCCGACCTATTCAGGTATTACTTAGGTTGACTGACCATTAAAACCTCTTTTAAAATTTGGTCTTTTACCCTCAAAATATGGCTTTAAGCTGTGTCCATTTACTTTAAATCTATTTCTAGTCTTTTGATCTTCAATTTCAACAACTACGTAAGTATAAACTTGAGTCACAGTAAATGGTCCTAACTAACGAGACTTCAATTTCCCAAGGAATAACTTCAGCCTTGTATTGTAAAGAAAAACTTCTTGTCCTGATTCAAAGTTCTTCTGGTTAATCTTCCGATCATGCCATAACTTTAGCTTTTCCTTATAAATTATGTCATTATCATAAGATTCATTTCTTAATTCTTCCAATTCATTTAATTTCCTTATAAATTCAGTCGTTATCATAAGATTCATTTCTTAATTATTCCAATTAATTTAATTATAACAATCTCTTCTTACCACATCTTTCAAATTATAATTGAATTCTTTAATCGCCCAACATTAACTGTATTGTAAAGCAAAACTTCTTGTCCTTGTTCAAAGTTCTTCTGGTTAATCTTCCGATCATGCCATAACTTTAGTTTCTCCTTATAAATTATTCAAAGTTCTTCTGGTTAATCTTCTGATCATGCCATAACTTTAGTTTCTCCTTATAAATTCTGTTATCGTAAGATTCATTTCTTAATTCGTCCAATTCATTCATTTGTAACAATCTCTTCTCACCAGCATCTTTTAAATTATAATTGAATTCCTTAGTCGCCCAATATGCTTTATGCTCCAATCCTACTGGTAAGTGACAAGTCTTTCCAAAAATCATCCTGTAAGGAGTCATTCCAATAGGAGTTTTATAAGCAGTCCTATAAGCCCATAATGTGGTGGTATCCAGTCTAGTAGATCAATCTACTCCACTAGGGTTTATAGTTTTCTCAAGTATTTATTTAATCTCTCTATTAGAAACTTCAGCTAACCCACTGGTTTGAGGGTGATAGGAAGTAGAGATTCTATGAATAATATTGAACTTTTCTGCCAATCTCTGAATGTATTTATTCCTAAAATGGGATCCTCCATCAGTGATAATCACTCTCGGCATTCCATATCTAGTGAAAATATTTTTATTAAAAATTTTGAAACACTTTTAGTGTCACAACGAGGTAAAGCGTGTGCTTCAATCCACTTTGAAATCTAGTCTACCACAATTAATATCTAATCCCCAAACATCAAAGATCTCAACTTCTAACATGAAATTCAAAGGCATTTCATTTCTACTAGATATATTGCCTACTCGTTGGCATCGATCACAAGTTTTTATGTATCTGTAAACATCTCTAAAGAGAGTAGGCCAATAAAATCCAACTTGTAAAATTTTATAAGTAGTTTTATCAATCCCAAAATGTCCTCCAAATTCAGAATTATGACATTTCTGAATGATTAGGTCAATTTCTTCATAAGGTACACATCTTCTCATAATAAGATTCTTACATTGTTTATATAAATTAGGTTCATCCCAAAAATATGCTTTCGCATCATGAATGAATTTCCTTTGCTGTTGCAATGTCAATATAGGTGGTAAAATATCACTTACAATATAATTAACAATATCAACATACCATGGTATTTTCCACTCATTAATATTATAAAGTTGTTCATTAGGAAACTTTCTGTAATTTCATTATCGGTGTCAGATAATTCATGATATTCTAATCTGACAAAAGATCAACAATTTGATTATCAGTTCCCTTTCTATCAATAACCACAAAATCAAATTCTTGCATCAAAAGTAAAATTTGATTATCAGTTCCCTTTCTATCAATAACCACAAGATCAAATTTTTGCATCAAAAGTAGAATTAGCCTTGGTTTGACATCCTTCTTTTGCATCATATATTTAATAGCAGAGTTATCTGTGTGCACAATACAATTAGTCCCAATTAAATAAGATCTAAATGTGTCAAAAGCATACACTATAGCCAGTAACTCTTTTTCAGTAATAGTGTAGTTAATTTGAGCATCATTAAGAGTTTTACTAGCGTAATATATAACTTTAAAAATCTTATCATACATTTGTCCAAGAATAGCTCCAATAGCATAATCACTAGCATCACAAATCAGTTCGAATGGTTTCTCCCAGTTAGGTGAAACTGTTATAGGGGCTGTGATTAGCTTTTCTTTTAACAACTTAAAGGCGTTTAAAGAGTCTTCTGTAAACTCAAATTTCTTGTCCTTTTCTAAAAGTTGGCATAGTGGTTTAGTAATTTTTAAAAAATCTTTAATATAACGTGTGTAAAAACTAACATGTCCAAGAAAACTTCTAACCCTTTTGACATCAGTAGGAGGTGTTAATTTAGATATAACTTGAATTTTTGTATAGTTTGCTTCCATACCATTTTCCAAAATTTTATGCCCTAACACAATTCTTGCTGCAACCATAACTTGACTTTTCTCCCAATTTAGAACTAAATTAGTTCATTTGCATAACTCCAAAACTTTTTCAAGATAATTTAAGCATGCGTCAAATGATGTTCCAAATATAGAGAAATCATCCATAAATACTTCTAATCCATCATTAATTAACTTACTAAATATAGACATCATACATCTCTGGAATGTTGCAGGTAGAAATCATCCATAAATACTTCTAATCCATCATCAATTAACTTACTAAATATGGGCATCATACATCTATGGAATGTTGCAGGTGCATTACACATAACTCTAAAACTTTTTCAAGATAAATTAAGCATGCGTCAAATGATGTTCCAAATACAGATTTATCCATAAACACATCTATTCCATCATCAATTAACTTACTAAATATAGACATCATACATCTCTGAAATGTTGCAGGTGCATTTCATAATCCGAAAGGCATTCTTTGAAAAGCAAAAGTTCCAAAAGGGCTAGTAAATGTTGTCTTTTCTTGATCCTCAAGAGCAATAGAAATTTGATGGTAGCCGGTATATCCATCTAAAAA